>JASANE010022722.1:0-66450 GCA_030248225.1 Trileptium ribeirensis | reverse complement strand
GCTACCGCAAAACAAGGCATTATAGTCTTATAAAGGCTTACTTGCTCTACTAAATGTGCCCGATTTAACTGAGGTATCTACCTAGTTGTGATTCTGTGGGCCCATTGGGTCACGACCCGAGCTCATTTGGCTTTTTAGGGTGCCGGCAGGCGTTCTAATCGGGTTCGAATACCAAGGGTACAAATAAGAACTTCGAAATCTCAGCTATGTGCGAGCTATCCCGCGCCCAACATAAATTGAGTTATGCCCACTACCCCAAACCGAGACAATTTGCACCTTCGGGTTTACTCCGGGCCAGTGAGAATTCTTCGCTACGCTTAAGTTCCACTATACACTCAGAATTCAAAAATATAAAGCATTATTTATTACCCTCGGGTTTACCACTGGCCTGTCCACGGGTGGGGGACCCCCACTTTCCAAATCCCCCATGTTCGTCCCCGAATCTTACGCCTTGCCACCCCCTGTTCAAATATTTCCAGGCAATTTTTTACGTCTAAAAATTTGTGTTTTTTGTTTGCAATATGTTTTTTAAACATTAATTACCACTATTAATTATGTTTTGACATTTGAAAATACATTCACGGTAGTAAAACTGCATGAAAAATATGGAAAAAATGTTTAGTATTTTTGAAGCAAAATTTATCCCCCACTTTCCCCCAAAAATGAACACGGGGCCCCTGGAGTCCCCACATTTTTCGGGAGGTGGACAGGCCAGGGGGGGGGGGACGCGTAATACGAAACATCATTAATCTCGCCAAACGTAGGCCCGTTTTTCGCGGGAAAATTTATACTGGGGACACGAAAAACGGCGAGGGGTTCGGAGCTATGCGGGATGGGGCCTAATTTTGCCAAGGGGTTGATTTTGCCAAGAATGGGAAAAACCGTTTAAAATCATGTCGAAACACTTCTAAAAATGTTTTAGTTGGAGCAAAAAAAACGTATTTGACACAAATTTGAAAAAAGTTCAAAGTGCAATAGATTTTCGTCCAATTTTACTGTTAAATTTCCTACTCAAATTGCGTGTGTTTTTATCGTCGGAAGCCAAAATTCTGCCAAGATAGACGCCCAACCGCGGGCGCCCAAAATTTTTGCCAGGGGGGGGGGCGGGGGGCAGATCAATTTTTGCCAGGTGGGGATTAAAAATGCCAGGGTACAATTTCAGATTTTGAAATTTGAAGAGCCCATTTTGCAAAATTGTACTAAAAAGGAAAACAAAAAAAAGGTTTCAAAAGTTGTAGCAAAAAGATAACTGTTACCTAATCAGCATCACGCAGCACACCAGCATTCCAAATAAAGACACATAATAAAACATGCTAAAATTGGGAAACCCAGTAGTTGTGAATTTTTGTGTGAAGATAGATTCCTCCGGTCGGAGGTTACTGCGAGTGAACTTAAAGTTTTGTTATTCGGCCATGCTTCTGAACCAGCGAACCGTCCCTTACAGTGGGATGTTGGGAGGTTTCCAAATCGCCCATGTTCGTGAGATTTTTGGATACGTTCATCCTCCTCACTTGGAGAACAGCTCAACCTAAACAATTTTTATCTATCAAGTATTATGTTTTTTGTATGCGAAACGTTTTCTTAAACATAAATTACCGCTTTTATGAATGAAAACGTCGTTTCAGAAGTTGAAAATACATGATACAGTAAAGCTACTTGGAAATATGAAAAGATTGTAGTATTTTAAGCAAAATTTATCACTTTTCAGTGGTGTGAAAAGGACGTGATAAATATTTCCACAGTATAGATGACCTGTCTTGCTGCACACTGACACCACGCTACCCATAACTTTTCAGAAACTAATAAGAAACAAAAATTATGCCAAAATGGGTGTTGATGTTGTTAGTATATTTTGAGGATTACTGTGTTATTTGGTTTTCTCTAATAAAGAGAGTGGGTGTTTCTATAATCTGTATATACTACTGGTCCGCCAATAGTGGGGCGAACCCGACTTCCCAGAACCCCATGTTTGTGAGATCCATATGCATCCCTCCACATATCCCGCAGTTCACACGTCCAATAAATCCAAAATTTTTGTCTAAAACTTATGTTTTCTGTGTGCAAAATGTTTTAAAACATTAACTACACTATTTCTAATAGCTTAAAATTAATGGCCCAGTAAAACTACATAAGAATTTTTAATTTATTCACCCTAGAATGAACATGGGGCTCTGAAGTGTGCCTTACCTTCAGCAGGCAGTAACAAGCCGACTATTTTTGCTGGATATTTTTTTTAGTAAAAATGGAGGATACTAGGCACATTGCTCGACCAAGATTCGTGTATCTTAATCATGTTGTAATAAAGCGGTTCAACAAGGGTCCCTGCATGTGAAACGGCACGGCACAGCATTGCGCGTAGCACTTGCGTCCAGCAGGAAAATGATATGAGCGAAAATCGATTCGAGTTTGGTGGAAACTGATGGAAGTTTGTGAGTTATCGATTTGTTCGAGACTGTTGCTAACGCTGGCATGCGATTTAGAATTTGTCACCTGTTGATCCGAAGTGCGCTACGCAATGGTGGAGTCATAAGCTCGGCCCCGACCTTCACCTAGGAAAGATTCAAATCTAACTTACCCGGTCAGCTAGGTGTGAAATGACCGCGTTCTAGTCTGCGGCGAAAGGCCACGGAGCGACACCGAAAATCCCTGAATCGGAAACTGTCTTAACATTGTTCAAATTTTTAATGATTATTCAACAGTTTTTTTGCGGAGTCGCTGCAGTCCGATCACGAAAACAACACAAACAGCAAGTAGCATTGTACTAAGTTATTTCAGAAAAATTCGGTAGTTCTATCTATAGCATACTCGCAAAAGTTTACAGAATGGAAATCAAAAATGATTATTTAACTGTAGAAATTCTGTAAATTTATAAAAATCACCGCAGTGCAAGAATTCCGCTTACGGCCGGAAATTCCTTTTGAAAAGGGCAAAAACTATACGGGAACGGTTTAAAAAATTTTGTTTGAATTTCTACATTTTCGCTTCATCTGTGGTCTCATTTATAACCATTCAGTATTAGAAAGTGATCAACATTATCATCTAACTAACAGGCGCCGCTCCTATGCTCAACCTAAAGTGTCCCCTGACCACTGATCACGAAAAAAAATTATAGTATATATCCTATTATTTTCTTAGAAGCATATCAAGCAAATAATTTCAACTTCCCTACACAATAACATTTAACAAACGTATAATAGTCGGCTGGACAAAGTAAATGCGTTCACTTTACGCTCCATCTATTATAAACTCATCAGTTTGACGAGATATACGAAAAAAAGTGTATAGTGGAAGGCATCTTTATTGCTATGTGTCCAAAAACCGACATATTTATCTAAAAATAAACATATTAATTTCCTAGTCTAGTTCCAGAAAAGAATAATGCCATCGCAATACATTAAGATTAATGTAAAAGTTATTTCTTAATAAATCACTGTACCTTCATTTCTTCCTTCATGTGTTTTACTATACATGAAGTCCAAAGTCGGATTCGGTTTAAAACGGACGGGTTCCGTGCCGGTATTTTTGGGCTCTGGCTTATCCTGATATCTACATAGAGATGCTACAGCACATCAAGATAAACAATTTCCCATAGCTGAAGCCTATCCGACCATTCGCTGAGCTTTCATAATTAAAAGCTACATCTCACTAGCCATGCGAACTTCATTCAATGAGTAGCCTGATGCGTCACTAATACATATCATATATTAGTGATGCAAACTGACACTTTCGGCCCGGGATCAAACTGATGTATATAGCAGGGAATAAACGGAACCAAAATTTCCCGGAACCGTCCATTTAAACCGGATCCGGAACCTGGTCTTCGAAATATAAATATAGTAAAATAGATGAAGGTGTAATGGATATAAAATGCAATAAAAATAACATTTACATTAAACTTAATGTATTGCGATGGTATTATTGCCTTTCTGAAACTTTGAAATAGACTGAGGAAGCTAATAATGTTTATTTATCTATCAAATATGTCGGTTTTTGGACATTCAGAGCAAAAAATGTCTTCCACTATACGCCTCCCTTCATGCTCATTTCAAAGCTGCTTTTAAAAGGACAGCAGGGCCACATTGCCGCAGAGATTTTATATAAAACAATTATTTCGAGCATGTCGGATCTGAAGCCGACAAAACACCATTGAAAGTATAGAAATAATTGTTTTATATAAAATCTCTGCGGAAATAGCAATGTGGGCCTGCTGTCCTTTTCAGAAGGCCCGGAGGCCACTTTGAAATGACATGATGCCTAAAGGGAGGCGTATAGTGGAAGACATTTTTTGCTCTGAATGTCCAAAAACCGACATATTTGATCGATAAATAAACATTATTAGCTTCCTCAGTCTATTTAAAGTTTCAGAAAGGCAATAATACCATCGCAATACATTAAGTTTAATGTAAAAGTTATTTTTAATGCATTTTAAATCTACTATACCTTCATTTCTTCCATCATCTGTTTTACTATATATAAATTTCGAAGACCAGGTTCCGGATCCGGTTTAAATGGACGGTTCCGGGAAATTTCGGTTTCGGTTATTCCCTGCTATATACATCAGTTTGATCCGGGCCGAAAGTGTTGTTCAGTTTGCATCACTAATATATGATATGTATTAGTGACGCATAGGGCCTTGTATCATTGAATGAAGTTCGCATGGCTAGTGCAAGATGTAGCTTTTAATTATGAAAGCTCAGCAACGAATGGTCGGATAGGTTTCAGCTATGGCTAAAAATGTTTATCTTGATGTGCTGTAGCATCTCTATGTAGATATCAGGGAATAACCAGAGCCGAAATTTACCGGCACCAGAACCAGCAACAGGAACCGTCCGTTTAAACCGGATCCGGAACCTGGTCTTCGAAACTTATGTATAGTAAAACACATGAAGGAAGAAATGAAGGTACAGTGGATTTTTAAGTGTATTAAAAATAACTTTTACATTAATCTTAATGTATTGCGATGGCATTATTGCCTTTCTGGAACTTTAAAGAGACTGAGGAAGTTAATATGTTTATTTTTAGATAAATATGTCGGTTTTTGGACACCCATAGCAATAAAGATGCCTTCCACTATACACTTTTGCGTATATTTCGTCAAACTGAATGAGTTTATAATAGATGGAGCGTAGAATAAACACATTTACTTTGTCTCCAGCCGACTCCCTTCACTTTACATACGTTTGTTAAATGTTATTGTGTAGGGAACTTGAAATTATTGCTTGATATGCTTCTAAGAGAAAATAATAGTAGGGATATATACTATAATTTTTTGATCAGTGGTCAGGGACACTTTAGGCTAACATTGGGTAAGCAGCGCCTGTTAGTTAGATGATAATGTTGATCACTTTCTAATCTGAATGGTATATATAAATGAGACCACAGATGAAGCAAAAATGTAGAAAATTTCAAACAAAATTTTTAAACCGGAATTCCGGTTCCGGTATGGTTTTTGCCCTTTGCCGGAACCGCAACCGGAACACGATTTTCGCCGTAAGCGGAATTCCGGTTACTCCTCGGTAGATGTATATTTATAAATTTACAGAATTTCTACAGTTAAATAATCATTTTTGATCATTTTCCATTCTGTAAACTTTTGCAACAAGAGTATGTCTGGGATGGAACTACCAATTTTTCTGAAGTGACTTAGTACAATGCTACTTAGGTTATGTGTGTACGTGATCAGACATTTGATTGCACGAGCTGCCGTTCGTGTACGAAAACTGTTGAATAATCATTAAAAATTTGAACAATGTTAACAGTTCAATTCAGGATTTTCGGTGTCACGTGTACCAGATGACCTTTCACCGCAACTAGAACACGGTCATTTCACGCCTAGTAACCCGGTACTGTAGATTTGAATCTTTCCTAGTGAACCGTCGCACAACCGTATGACTTCACCATTGTAGCGCACTTCGGATAGACAGGCGATGACGATCTTAATGCATGCCAGCGTTAGCAACAGTCTCCAACAAATCGATAACTCACAAACTTCATCAGTTCCACCAAACGAAACGATTTTCGCTCATATCATTTCCTGCTGGACGCAAGTGCTACGCGCAATGCTGTGCCGTGCATTCTAGAGGAACGCAAGGCCTAAGTCTCACTCGCAGCATGCAGGACCAAATATTGAACCGCTTTAAATTACGACATAGAAATTAAGATACACGAATCTTGGTCGACCATATGTGCCGTAGTATTGTCCATTTATAAAAATATAGCAACATAATGCTGGCTTGTTCACTGCCCTGTGAAAAGTAAGGTGACTTCAGAGCCGCATGTTCATTCTCGGGTGAAGTTTCAAAGTAGGGGAAATTTCTTATGTAGATTTACTGCAGTGCAATTAATTTTAAGCTATTAGAAATAGTGGTAATTAATGTTTTAAAACATTTTGCATACAGAAAACATAAGTTTAGACAAAAATTTTTGGATTTATTGGACGTGTGGAGTTTCGGATATGTGGAGGGATGCATATGGAGAAAATCTCACAAACATGGGGTTCTGGGAAGTCGCAGGTACCTCACCCCCACTGTAGACAGACCAGTAATATATACAGATTATAGAAACACCCACTCTCTTTATTAGAGAACCAAATAACGCGCGTCATCCTCAAAATATACTAACAACATCAACACCGACTCGATTTTGGCATAAAATTTTTGTTTTGCTCTCTTATTCAGTTTCTGAAGAGGTTATCGGATTGGTGTCAGGCCTGCGTGTGCAGCAAGACAGGTCATCTATACTGTGGAAATATTATCACGTCACTTTAGCAGCCGTCTGAAAAGTGATAAATTTTGCTTAAAATACTAAATCTTTTCATATTTCCAAGTAGCTTTACTGTCATGCATGTATTTTCAAGCTATAAAACGACGTTTTAGGATTAGTAAAAGCGGTAATTTATGTTTAAGAAACGTTTCGCATACAAAAACATAAATCTTGATAGATAAAAAAATTGTTGGATTTAGTTGAGCTGTTTCTCCGAGTGAGGAGGATGAACGTATGAGAAAATCTCACGAACATGGGCGATTTGGAAAGTGGGTCTCTCCCAACATCCCACTGTAAGCAGGACAGTACCTTTCCGCTGGTTCAGAAGCATAGCCAATTATGTAACAAAACTTTAGTTTAACGCAGTAACCTTGCAACCGGAGGATCTATCTTCAGCACGAAAATTAGCAACTATCGGTTTCCAATTTAGCATGTTTTATTATGTGTCTTACTTGGAATAGTGTCTGTCGCAATAATCTGATTGCTAGGTGACGGTTACTCTTGCTTACAACTTTTGAAACCTTTTTTGTTTTCCTTTTTAGTACAGGAATTTAGAGGAGTAATGGGCTCTTCAAATTTGGAGTGTGACGTGTGCCCTGGCATTTTTAAGTGCCACCTGGCAAAAACGGTGTGCCCCCCGCCCCCTGGCAAAATTTTGGGCGCCCGGTTCAGCGTATCTTGGCAAAATTTTTTTGCTTCCGATCGGTAAAAACACACGCAATTTGATAAAAATTTGACATAAAATTGATCAAAATTTGTATTGCACTTGAACTTTTTTCAAAATTTGTGTCAAAATCGTTTTGTCTCTCAACTAAAAGCGTTTTAGAAGTGTTTGCGACATGATTTTTAACCGCTTTTCTCTTGACAAAATGACCCCTTGGCAAAATTGGGCCCCTCATAGCTCCGAACCAGACCCCTCACCGGTTCATGTCCCCTGGCAAAATTTTCAGCGAATGGAGAGCCCGAGGGCCATACCTACCGTTTGGCGAGTTAATAATGTTTGGTATTACGTATGGTACTGGCCTGTCCACAGCCCTCCGAAAAATGTGGGGACTTCAGGGGCCCCCATGTTCATTTTCGGGGGAAAATTAAAAGTGGGGGATAAATTTTGCTTAAAAATACTAAACATTTCCATATTTTCATGCAGTTTTACTACCGTGAATGTATTTTCAATGTAAAAACGATATTTTAGCATAATTAATAGTGGTAATTAATGTTTAAAAAACATATTGCAAACAAAAAACACAAATTTTTAGACATAAAAAATTATTGGAAATATTTGAACAGGGGGTGTTTCGGCCGAGGGGGGTCGGACATCGGGGAAAATTTCACGAACATGGGGGATTTGGAAAGTGGGGGTCCCCCACCCCCCACTGTGGACAGGCCAGTGGTAAACCCAAGGGTAATAAATAATGCTTTATATTTTTGAATTCTGAGTGTAGTGAGTGGAACAAGCGTAGCGAAGAATTCTCACTGACCAGAGTGGTAAATTTCGAAGGTGTCAGTTTCTGGGTTTTTTAGGGGTAGTGGGCATAACTCAATTTATGTTGGGCGGATTGACTCGCACGATAGCTCATTTCAAACCTTGAAATATTTATTTTGTACCCTTTAGTGATATTCAAACCCGATTCAAACGTGTTCCCCGGCACCCTAAAAAGCCAAATGAGCTCGGGTCGTGACCCAATGGGCCCACAGAATCACAACTAGGTAGCAGGGAGTAACCGGAATTCCGGTTCCGGTTCCGGCGAAAATCGTGTTCCGGTTGCGGTTCCGGCAAAGGGCAAAAACCATACCGGAACCGGAATTCCGGTTTAAAAATTTTGTTTGAAATTTTCCACGTTTTTTGCATCATCTTTGATCCAAACATATGTAATATATATTGTACAATGATCAAGCTCCAATACAACCAAGCAAAAGCAAAGATTAACCAAGCAATTTGACGTTTGAAACGTAAGTAGTGCACATAATTTCAGTTGGAATTTTTTATAATAACCTGCAAGAGTTTGTTAGCAAATCAAAGCCACGTCGATGCTTGTAGCAGCTATTTTACACATCCAGAAGTGTGTGGGTACGTTTCAATTAAACCGGTCCAACTCGGTAACAGAGTATGGCTTACGCAGAAGTACTTAGGGTATGCTTGGCTAACATAAATTGCTTCAAGAACCAGCCAATGCGCTTGTAAACTTGGTAAATCAGTCTAAATTGAATTAAACTAACGTTATCTCCAACGCAGCTAGAAACTGCTTTCTTGGCAAAGAACTGTATTTATTGAAACTGTGCGAGCAGCAACACAATGTGTCTCATTTATAGCATTCTGATTAGAAAGTTATCATCATTATCATGTAACTTACGGGCACTGTTTGTCCAAAACTTAACGGCACTAGCCTAAACAGTGTCCCTCGCCACTGATCAGAAAATTACCTTCTATCTACTATTTTCTCTTAGAATCATATAAACCAATAATTTCAAGTTTCTTACAGAAGAACATGTAACAAACGTATGTGTAGTAAAGGAAGGCGACTGGAGACAGAACGAAAGTGTGTATTCTACGCTCCAAGCTTTGTAAGCATATTCGATTTGACACAGTATACGCAATGGTGTATAGTGGAAGGCATTTTTTGCTCTGGGTGTCCAAAAATCTACATATTTGATCGATAAATAAATATTATTAGCTTCCTCAGTCTCTTTAAAGTTTCAGAAAGGCAATAATACCACCGTAATACATTAAGTTTAATGTAAAAGTTATTTTTAATGTATTTTAAATCCACTATACCTTGATTTTTTCCTTCATCTGTTTTACTATATATAAATTTCGAAGACAAGGTTCCGGTTCCGGTTGCTGGTTCCGGTTCCGGTAAATTTCGGTTCCGGTTATTCCCTGCTAGGTAGATACCTCAGTTAAATCGGGCACATTTAGTAGAGCAAGTAAGCCTTTATAAGACTATAATGCCTTGTTTTGCGGTTCTCCTAGGATGTAGGATTTGAGTTAAACCGGATTCTAAATCGGGCTCACAAGACCCAAAAAGCACGAAAATGGGTCGGGCAATATATAGGTGCGTTTGGTCTCATTCTGCAAAGCAATTCATCCTCTATATATAGCTGCAAATAATGTGCTGCTATTGTCATTACACTGCAAGATTGTGTCAAAAGGGTTTTCAATGGGCCAGTGTGACCTAATCATGAAAATTTTAATATCTCGTTATTCGTTCGAGCTATATATAGATCTTTTTGCCTCATTTTGTAGAGCAATCCATCCTATATGTAGCTGAAAAAGTGTGTTGTTATTGTCATTATCTGGCTGCAGGGTTGTGTCAAAAGGGTTTTTCAATGGGCCCATGGAACTAAAACTCACGAAAGTTGTGATATCTCTTAAAACGCTGGAGCTATATAGGCGTTTTTGGTTTTATTTCTTTGATTAGTTCATACTTTAAGCAGCTGCAAATCGTGAGCACAACAAACTGTCTATTTATCAAATTTCAAGCAACGTGGCTAATATTCGGCGGCTCATTTGGTAATTCAATGCTCAATTTAGCTGTGCACATCTCTCTAAATTACATATTCAGCACTCAGAATTTATCACTTTGGCGGTAAGACAAGCTACTAGTTATTTAGAGTAAACCAAGCTATAATAATTACGTACAATACCACTCAAAAATGAATGTCGCTCGCTCAAGACTAGCTCGAAATAACTTTGTTCTAAAAATAGAATATATTATTACTTTAAATAGTTTTGAAATCTTGAGAGCGCCAATCGCTCGCGGCTCACTCGAAATCACTAGCTCGAAATGCGACAGGCATTTCTAGCGCGTACTCAATGTATATAGATATTGCATTTTTTATTTAGTTGCTTGGTAACTCACAAAAGGAATATGAAAAGCAAACGGTTGAATACAGTGTCAAAAACCAGCTCCGCCACAAGGGAAATTTAAGTAAGTTATTAATGTCTTATAAGGTACATATGAAAGGTTCATAGTTTCAGTATTGTTATGCGACGCTTTGTCAAAGTAACTAGATACGTGCTCTGTGAATTGGTCAATTGGAAATATCGCTATAGTTTTATATAGATGAGAGGTTTTCTCTCCCGTGTATAAAGTAAGAGACCATGGATGAAGTGGATGTATATGAATATACTATCCCGGCTTCCACAGCTACCAAATTAAACCAGGAAGTGATCCAGTTCTTAACTGGTGGAAATGAAAACACCTGTCGATTTCCCGAGTTCATAAAATTAGTAACTGATGGTTCACCAGATCAGGAACTGTTCGTTAGGTACATATTCCACAGTGACTACTGAATTGGCAATATCACTCGAATTTTATATATATATAATTGGGACCACTTTCTGAAGTCAGCGGAATATAAATACAATCCTGGCTTCTTCACACTACCTAAATTATCCGCGGAAGAGTGGCCCGGGGACCTCAGTTCGGAACTTGGGGTATTGAAACTGCCGAATGTGACACAATTTCATCTGGAAATTCCGGTGTTTCTCTCGGGACAACCAGTTTCTGTGCGGGACCATAAAATACTGTAACTCTTGGAAAACGTCAACTATGTTTGTTTAGCCTAGCCTACCGACCATTTATAGCTATAACTACAAAAGAGAATTGTAGCAAGTCAAAATAGGAAAAACTAGTATATTTTAGTTCAAAAAATTTTACTTGTTTAACTCACGCGGTAACCACATGCGGTATAAACGGGTTCAAGCATATTTTGACATTGAAACGTCTAAGCCACCAATTTGGAACGTTGCAACATCTGGCGCCCTCTCGTCTGCGTGAAGAAGCCAGTCATGTAAAGGCATAGGGTAAAAATTTTAGTCAAATCGAGTGAGACGATTCACCTTTAAAAATCATATATTAACATATAAGCTAACAATTTGAAACATTGCAGCATCTGGCGCCCCCTCGTCTGCGTGAAAAAGCCAGTTATCTAAAGGCATAGGGTAAAACTTTTAGTCAAATCGGGTGAATCGAGTCACATTCAAAATCATTATATTAACAACCAAATTTACATTATTGTCTCCAAACGCAGTTTTTCATCTAGGGCCTGGGCTAAGGTTTCGACGGGATGGTCGCCCATTCATTTGAGATAGAATGTCGAAAAATTTATAACTTATACATTGTATATGTAATGCATATCATTGGTTCTTTTGTATATTGCTTCTCTTTTGATCTGACATTATTTTTGTAGTCCCGGTTTTTATGATGAACTGAAAATGCGACTAGCTAGGCAAGTATTAGCTACTTCGGGTTTTTGGAATTGGGGGTGGGGGCGGATGGATAGACTATTGCGACCCATACTGGCGAGCTGCGTCTCTGAAGTTTTTAAGCAGTTTCCACAGATTATAAGGCCGCTCGGAATTTGTAACCCCTGTTTCAGAGGCGTCAGGTTTCCGGTATTTTAATAGGCAAGTGTTGCTAAAACCATTCTGAACAGGAACATGTACCCTGTTCGACAAAATTGGCAGTCCCGTTGCTGCAATATCAATATACGAATAGGTACTAAGAAATGTCACGTGCGTTGTTAAAATTTGAGCTAAAATACTTAATTTCTTTCCATGTTATTAATTATACCAATACACATTTTTATATTAAATAAGTTTTTTGAGTCATTGTTTGGTGTTGCGAAATGCTACTAATGCACTGCGTAACGCAGCAAACTAATAAAATTAAGCTAAACGGGTTTACCCATTACGAAATAGCCATGTTAACGAACGGTACAAGTTGTGCAGATTTTGATGTAAAAATAGCTGTAGATACGAATGGCTGAGCCTTTATAAACATATTCACAATCATAAACACAATCGGAAAATTTTAGCTAGCTCTCTAATTTCAACTTTTGCCACAAAATCTAGCCACTATTTGCAAAAAATGCATGCAAATAGCAAGAGCCCTGCCTGACTAATTATTTTTACAAATTTCCTTTGTCGAAAAATCATAGTCGGTGTTCGTTATGTGGCACATTTTAATGTGTATCGTATCATGTATTACTGTCTGTGAGTTGATTATGACTATCCTTTTGTTTATAACTTTGGAATAGGTCCATCGGTTTAGGGGTGTAGGCAGTTCCGACCGTGGGGTTGCGGCTCGGAGTTAACTAATATTTTTCGCAAAGCACTCCAATTTTTCTAACATAATTTGACCAAATTTTCCGCATAATTTTATTTAATTTTCGAACGCCTTGGGCGGTGGGCGGGGAATGCCGTGGCCTCATCGAGTAGATATGCTTTTTAGGGGGTCCCATTCTTAGAGGAACCCGCAATAGACATCTACGGCCTAAGGTATATTTGGTCAGTTCCATCTTCTACAGCAGAAATTAGTGGTTGGTAAAACCTATTTTAGATAAATGAATGCTCGGGTTATCTAGTAACGGAAAGGATCACCATTAACAGCATTAAGTATATGTTTTGTATACAGATATCGGGTAAACTTTGAACGAAATTGGATCGTTCTAAATCAGATATTTTGTTGAATATTTGAACGTCGAATTTTACCAGTGATATCAAAATTTAGTGCGTACAACTGCATCTGCTTTTCAGCGGTTTCAAGATTTTATGATATCCTTAAACTTGTTATTGTTATTATAAATAGGCTTATCTCTGGTGGGGGCAGGGGTAGATTAACCCAACCCTCACGTTTTGTCTCCCAGGGGGATCGTGGGAATCCCTCCTCCCCCTTTTTATCGCCGCCCCCATTATTTTGATCG
The DNA here is from genome assembly GCA_030248225.1 of Trileptium ribeirensis. NCBI lineage: Eukaryota > Metazoa > Nematoda > Enoplea > Enoplida > Thoracostomopsidae > Trileptium > Trileptium ribeirensis. The sequence goes on along the minus strand of JASANE010022722.1, from coordinate 52,980 downwards.
CTCCCGGTGGACGAATGGGAAGGCCACCCTATACTTGTTTGCCCCATCCCGGTTCAGAATTGACTACTAGTAAGAAAGTGAGGCGAAAGGCGACTCAAGTTTTAAAACCCTAAAAATGGTGCTATAATTAAATAAACGTTGCAAATGTAGTCGTGAATTTATAGTAGATGCTGAACACCTCACAATTTGAACAAAAACCACCACAAATATGAAGAAATCAGTATAAAGCAAAATCATCTGAACCGAGAGTCCGCTTCCACGCATATTTATCGACCACTGTTCAGGCAGCAGCCTCCATTGATGGTTCATTAACCGGGTGTGCTCCTGGTTAGTCCCCTCCCCCATAAATTTTTACCCGGTGGATAAGGAAGATGAATTGCGCAAAAAAGGCGACAAGAATTTCTGGTGTTTACTGTACTTAGTTATAATTATTTCTCGTTAGTTTCACACCATAAACTGGCGGAATAACCTTTGTTCGAAATCTGTAAGTATGTAATGCTAAAATATGTAGTTTATATACTGTAAGTATGTAATGCTAAAGAAACTATTCTGGCGTATCTAAACAAGTGTACTTAGGCGCTTATGTCCGTGTAAACTTAGCAGTTACATCTTTGGTGAAATATATTAAATTGTAAGAGCCTTGCGTCACATAAATCTTGGAAGACGAATTATTCAAGTCATTGCTGTTATGCTATATTTGAAGCAGTTTCGTTTGCAACTTTGGAGTATTTGCTGTCCAACTCATGTTCATAACTCACGATGAAAAATTATTTTCACATAATTCAACAGTGCTATTTGTGAGTTAAAGAAGAAAAATGTCGTGAGCCTAAATACATTGTAACTTGTTTGTTGAGCTTTACGTTATCGAAAATTTCTTCGACATTGTACGTTTAAATCTAAACATGTTTATAGTTGTGTGGTTGGCTTGTGTAATAAAAATTACTTAGACTTCGTATCTGCATCCTCTATTGTTACTATGCTAAAGTGGTATAGAAATGTATTATTGCTTCAGTTCGCCATGTCAAAAAGGACGAAGAGCAGTATTACAAACTTCTTCTACAATACAGTCGCGAACATCTTATGTTGTATCCATATCACCTTTCGGACATTATCGTTCGTGGCCTCCGAATTACGCCATTTCAATATTATATCGATATGATGCAAGACTTGATGAGTTTGGAACGAAGCTATGACGCGCTGCCAAATTTTACTGCTGCTGATTGTAAGGGTTGATTTAGTATTGCTTATAAGTTTATTATAACACTCACTGTGTCCTAGTACGCAAAGTAATGGAACTATATGAACGGTCAACGCCCCAAGTCAGGGGCCATACTACAACATCGGACCCCTTTGACATCTCGGCGGGCGTCCACCAGGGTTCCGTTCTAAGTCCACTGCTCTTCGCTATCGTGCTCGAGGAGGCTACAGAACCAATCAACTGGGAAATACTCTTCGCAGACGACCTCGTTATCACCGCGGACTCTCAACAACTCACGGAACGGCTGCGCGTGTTGTGTAGTGATTTGGAGGGGAAAGGTCTCAAAGTCAACGAGAAGAAGACCAAAGTTCTGGTCAATGGAGGAGACGGCAAGCCTGCTCAGGCCGGACAGTTTCCATGTTCACATTGCGGAAAGGAGTAGGCACGAACTCGCTGTCTTGCCGAGACTGTGGAAAATGGGTTCATATGCTCTGCACTGGCCTCAGAGTGCGCCTTCGCTCGAACGAAAACTTCATGTGCGACAACTGTTGACATCCTACTGTCCAACTATCAAGCCACTGACAGAACAATGATGCGGTGGGTGGCAGGAGTGCGTTGGGAAGACCGTGGATTCAGCGAGAATGTGGCGAAATCACTTGGACTTACGTCGCTGGAGACGGAACTGCTCAACCGGTGGCTGAGATGGTACGGCCACGTTCAACACAAAACTTGCGGCGTGGCGAAACAAGCGGTCGAAGTCCAATTTGAAGGAAAGGCGCCCCGTGGGAGGCCGAAAAAGAAGTGGGAACAGGTCGTCAAAGAGGACATGCAATCGATCTGGCTACAAATTGAGGACGCGCAAGACAGGGACAAATGGAAAAGAGTGCTGAAGTCACGGTGCAGTCGAACCCGTTGCACGCGTGATGTAACCAATCGATTCTAAAGGATGTGGTGGTGGTCACTGTGTGCTAACAAATACCTAAAGCAAGTTTGGGGATTTTTTAACCAAAATAAAGGAAAAATTCGCGTTTTTAGCCCGTCAGACAAAAATTATTTTTAGCTGTGCAAGAAATTACCTGGTGGATCGGAGTGTATGAACTGGGAGGGGCCATAATTTTTCTGTGAGGCATGAATTGTGGAGCTGGAAACATCTAGGCCCCTTCCCCTATGTGGAGAATCCAGTTTGTGTAGCATGTTTCGTTATGGTATTCTCAAGTCTTAAATATTGTATTGTATTAAATATTGACCACCTACAAGTATTTCATTGTGTCTATAAATTTTAATGACACTGCCAACTTTTAGATTGCCGTACATTCTCTTGTTTAGTTGACTTTTGTACGGAATCTTTGTTTCAGGCCTTCGCTTATTGGGTATCGGTCGCAACCAGTTTATTGATTTGATGAATCGTTCGCGTTCGAATAGACTCAATCTTCCGCTCAATTCGGTAGGGCCATTTGTACACATAATGTTTTCATAACTCAAAATAATTCTGGAGTTTTGTGAATTTATAGAACGAAGATTAAATTTATTTTTAAAGTTGAAGCACTATTCAGCAATATATAGAAGTGTGCGGTTTCTCTGACGTCTCAATTAGTAATGCATAGGGACATGAAATTGGTCCGATATTTGTCACTAATTCACATACCTATTGTATTTCAGAATTTGCAAATAGAAATGCTAAATTTATAAATTTAAATACTATAACAACTTGAAATTATTTCAGTCATGCTGTCTATAATAACATCAGCTACTTTAATATTTTAATTAATATAATAATTTATCTTATCAAGTTTCTTATAATGTAACGTTTTTATTAAAAATAGATGGTCCCCAGCCCGTACAATACAAAAGAGGTCTCAAAAGGCCAGTAGTAGTTGTAATCTATTGCATGCAAATTTATACATATTTAGTTTTTAGTACTGGCATGTCCACAGTGGGGGCACTATACAAATCCCCTTATGTTCGTGAGATTTTCCGACATGTCCATCCCTTGACTCTTACGAAATCCCCATGTTTATTCAAAAACTTTTATGTCTAAAAATTTATGTTTTTGTTTGCAAATAATTGTTGTTTAAACATTAATTACCACTATTTCTATATTCTAAAACGTTGCTTTATAGCTTGAAAATACATGCATGGCAGTAAAGCTACTTGAAAATATTCAAAGATTTTGTATTTTTAAGAAAAATTTATCTCCCCACTTTGAAATTTCCCTTGACAATGAACATGGGCCCTCGGAAGTTCCCCTCACCCCAGTTTTCGGAGGGCTGTGGACAGGCCGGTAATAAAAGCTATTGTATTGTCATATCCCATCGAACACACAGGGAAATCACAAAATGACTTATTCACTGGACTTCACCACGCAGGAGTCAACAGATTATAGCATTATCGACAGAATTATATGGCTTGAAATAATGAAACTTTTCGAACTTAGTGACACGGAAATTTGGGAACATCTATTGTTTACGCACAGTTAATGACTATTGCCTTTCGAAGAAGCGAGCAATGTTAAACGACGTTTCGTGCTGTGAGCAAGTAGCGGTTATTTATTGTAGTATCATGTATCAAGTTTACGCTTACCCAACAAGTTCGTGTGTTGTATAAATCTTAGTACATTGATGCCAATTTATTCTTGACGTCCGCCCCTATTTTTATATGCCAAAACGGACTGGAAAAGTGTTCTTTCTTAAACTTGATGATCGCTTGGAATTCGGCGGTGATGTAGCTGCTTTGGTATAACAGTGACAACGACGGAAATTGTCAGCCGTTCTATTTTTTGATAACATATATGCACTGATTTGTTTATTAAACCTTGTAGAAATTATTTCGCAAAAAGCCCTCGAGAAACATTTTGCCGGCAAGGCCATCGGACATTGCTATTGAATCATGGTGGATAGTACAACACGGGTCTGTTTACGAAGAAGATCTGAAGGTAGTGGAATAGACTTTTTGCGTTAGTGTTTATAATAGTTCACTTACACATTTAGTAAACTTATAAAACCAATAGATTTAATTTGATTTTACTGGAAACACTATTTGCTGCTCTAACGAGCGGCTTACTATCCAGACACGTGCTCCAACAATAAGACAAGTGTTGCATGACCGTTAGGGAACACATTGTTCATGGATAGAATACAAAATCTGTAAATACTTAATTCAGTTGCTGAAGACTTTATGACTTTGTCAAATAATTTGACGGCTGAAGTTACGTATACATTATGAAATTAGGTAAATGGGCAATTGCTTTAATATACAAAATGCGTATGGTCCTAACACTTTATTAAGTATATGTAAATGGATAGTTTACATTTTCTAGTATGATGATTTTTATTGTGTATCTACTATTTTAATTGTCCAGTACACTAATTTATCTGCATTTTGTGGTCAATTCATTTCTGTGATTTGTTGAGAGTTGTGGCTATTTTGTGAAACGCGCGAAGCGTTGTTATTAGCTGTATATGAGAAGAAACTTGACAATGTCCGTTATTGGTTTTTAGGGTGACACACATAGCTCAACTTTGGCTAGACATATTGATTCGCGCCATAGCTCATTTGAAAGACTGAAATCTCTATTCATGCCCTTCATTTGGGCACTAGCGCTGATTCCAACATTTTTTTTTGAAATAGTGGTCCAAAAGTATCGGGTCGGGTTTCGAAGCGGCCGATAAATCACTTTGTTTATTGTATCTCAATAACCCTTGTCCTGAGTTAAATTGGGCTCATTTTTGTAGTGCAAAGATTCTCTGTGAGACTAATAATATAACGCTCTGCTTTGATACTTTTTAGGATGTGGGATTTAGATAACAATGAGTTTTTAATTCGGCCCGTAAAACCCATAGACATGAAAAGGTCAATATCTCCTATTGAGCTATAGCAGTGTTTCTGGTGTCGTTTTGTGCCCCAAATTCATCCTTTGCGTAACTGGAACTGGTGTCTGACCTGTCCACAGTGGGGTAGGGGCGGCCTCCACTTTCCAAATCCACCATGTTCGTGAGATTTTCACCTATGTCCGCCCCCCCCCTACTCGGCCGAAACTCTCCATGTTCAACTAAATCCAAAAATTTTTATGTGTGAAAATTTGTTTTTTGTTTGCAAATTGTTTTTAAACATTAATTACCATTATTTATAATGATAAAAAATCATTTTTAGCTTGAAAATACATTTACGGTAGTAAAACTATATGAAAATATGGGAAAATTTGGCATTTTTACGCAAAATTCATTCCCCCACCACACTTTGAAATTTCCCCGAGAATGAACATAGGGTCCCCCGAATTCCCACCGCCCCCACTTTTCGGAAGGCTTTGCATAATGTGCTACTACTATATTTATGTAGGATGCAGGATTGCTTTTTGAATAGGCCCGTTGAACCCAAAATGCAGAAAAACAAAATTTCGGAAATTGCGCGAGTTATGGTGGTGTTATTAGTCTGGTTTTGTATAGTAATTCATGCTCTATATAGCTAGTATTGTGTGCTATTATTGTCATTGTTTAGGTGCAGGGATGAGTCAAAACGGGTTTTAAATAGACCAATATGTCACAAATATTACACGAAAAAGGCTGTATCAAGCAACATAGGTTTTACTGATTTCGTTTTGTAGAGCAAGTTCTCCTCTATGTATATGAATAAACAATCAATAAAACCATAAGCGGGTATTTTATCTTCAACTATTCATGCGACGTGCCAGATATTCGGCTTATTTCATAAATAGATGGTCATTATAGCTCTATACGTCTCTCTAAATTTTCAACATATTCAACAATCATTATTCAACATCTTGACGATAAGACAAGCTGCCATTAGTAAGGAAGATAATGCACATCGATGTTGCCTTCAACTGTCACAGTGCCCGTGAAGTAATACGGTTAAATTCCTTTTGACCTTACTTAATTCCGCCAATGCGGGCTCAAGGAGCTAGCCAGATTCTCCATGGTTTGGTCAGGTTTTGATATTAATTAGCATTGGCCTGAGTAATTGACATATCCGTGTACCAGATATCACGCTTTGTTTTTACATAAATATTTTTCACATGTCTGTCATTCTGTGGTGCTTTGCCAGGAACACCTCAATTTAGTTATGATTCTTTGCACTAAATAAATTCGAATAACGGTAGTACCACCATAACAGCTGTGACAAAAAGAAGTTTTGCCATCCCATTAGATTACAACTTCCAAGGTTTGTGGCTGGTCAAAGTTTTGGCTAACGTTTTGATGTCCCACTTGCCTTTGTTTGGGTCACCAATTTTTCGATATAATATAATAATACATGTTTAGACAAAACTCTAGTTTTGCGCATTATTGTAATGCTTCAGATGTGCTTGCCAGCAGAGCGGAAGACATTAGAAGAGCTTCTAGATCAGGGCAAACAATTTGCTGGAACATTTGACATTACCGTTATAAGGCGTAAGTAGGTTATCTGTTCAATTCCGTGATTGTGCGTATAATATTAAATTTGAATTATGTTAGCGAGAGATTTCTTAAATATCCAGCCACTTCTGCCGGTAACTTTGCTAACTCAAGTAAACGTGCTTAATCTGTTTCGATGTATTTTACTTGCGTAAAAAGTCCGCGTGTAAAATACTTGTGCGCGGACTTATACAATAGCTGAAACTGCAGTTGAATTTTTGCATTCAAAACTACTTCATTATGTGCAGTTCTTCAAATGACTATGTCACAAAATTTTCAAATATCGTGCGTAGTTATTAATAATTGAAATGGTTCGGAAATTTGTTTCTATCTGCTTATGTCAGGCGTAACTCTTCTTCAGCTGGGTGGATTTCGAGAAATCTCGCGATAATGATCAGGAAGTGCCCTTTAGTTGAACGCGAACAGCTCCGACCCCATCGTCGGGGTCAAAATATCAAAAACACGTTTTAAGGTTCTTTTCCAAATCTGGCCATACTGGTACGAGTCTTTTATGCCGATATCTCGCAACACAGGTTTCGCATGGAAAAACCGAAAGCATCGTACATAATCCCAGTCAGCTCATCGAGATCTATAGCTTTGCTGACCAACACTTTTTGTTACCACTCCCTGGGCCGCTCGGGCCTGAATATGGTTCCTCGATCTTTTGCCAGAAATATTGATTTTTCTATTTTCGGCATGTTTTCTGTTTTTTACCTTACAAGGAGTGTCTGTAAGGATATCAAGCACGCGGAATACGATAGTTTTTCTATCTAGAGTCCAACTTGACTATATTATACCTTTCATAAGGTTTCAAAGGTTTTACGGTCTACGAACACGATTTCCAAAATATAGTAAGTTTTCATTTGTTTGGTTATGTATTGCGTGCAGGGCATCAAGGATATTCTATATATGGGTTTTCTGAACGTTGAATACGATTTAAGTTTATAGAGTTACCTTATTCATTCATATTTTATGATTTTGATAGGTTTCAATAGATTTTTCATAATTGAACCTTATTTCCAGAATATAGTCTTGTTTTGCGCTGGCATGTAGTTTTCTAATTATGTCTCGTAGGTTCGGTGGATTTAATGTCTAGGAGGCTTTAGGGTTTTCAATGGGTTTAGGGTTACACGGGTTTTAGTGTAGTATATACATCAAACTCAAAGTCTGTTACAAGTGATTACACAAAATGACCTCTTGATGTAACTACACTTGCGAGATATATACTAGTAAACTGTGGTGCAATACAGTACGCAACGATCATTTATTTAGAAACCAATATATATCAGTCAACTGGTCTCCTCCCATTTATTTAAAAATTTATCTGGGGCTTGGAGCTGTCCCTTTTCCCGATTCAACCTGGGGGTGGGGGAAAGAAACATCGCAGCTCTCTCCTTGTTAGCTGGAAACCGGAATTTCTATCCAGGATAGCTGGAGAAAACCGTTCCTCCTCAAGATCGACTGTGTGCTCGTATATGTTTTATTTCATCATGTTTTTATACTTTTACTACATGTATGTCGTTTCGGTTGCATATTTATTACTGGCCACTTAAAATATGTATTTCTGCAGGCCCTCATTTTACTTAGGATTTTGTCATGTTTAGTCGAAATATTATTTGTTGGATTGTTATTGACAATTTGGATTGTTAATTTGTGTTGAAATCTACTTTTGAAGAAATAGTTCTAACGAATGTAAAATGATAATAAACTGTAATTCTTGCCATTGTAAATTTGGTGCCCGAATAAAGTAACGTCTCAAATCTATGAATATAAGAACAAAATGTCTTAGAAAATGATAGTAAATCTCAGTTTTAGGATTGAAAATGTATTTATTAATGTCTTGGAATTCGAATTGTTACTTTTTATTGAAATCAACTTTCGGAAAAATATATAATTCTAACGAATGATGTTCTAACTATAGTGACTGGTCCGAAAAAAAACGGAGGTGCAAAGTTCCCGAAAAAAACGGTCGGGTCTGTTATGTGAACAGTAAGTGATTTATTAAAAAATTTGTGTGCAGCACAAAGATACGACTTCGGGACATATAATATATGTGAGACATCTAGCTATTTTAAGCACTTTTCGCTGTGTAGGGATAATTAAAAATTTCAGGAAATTTATCCCCATAAACGTTTATACCGACAAAATAAATAAAGCCTGCATTCGATAATTCAGAATTCTTTACCTCAACATTTCGCCTCATGCTGTCCAAAAACAACGGGGACATAAATACAACTGAGGTTCACAGCTAATAACGGGCTTAAATTACTATTAGGGCTCCGTTTTTTTGGGGAAAATCTCATAACGTAATTCCTGAAAAAATCATAGAAATGGACTGTTCCTAAAAACGGAAGTGTTTCCCTAAAAAAAGGGCGCAAGTTGGTGGCCCCCAAAGTGCCACCAACTTGCGCCCTTGCCATGTACAATATTATATTTACTTTTAGAACAGGAATACAGTTTTATATATACAGTAATAGCTATATTTCTTTATATGTCGAATAAACACAAGTATTATAACTACGAAAAGATTAGGAAACCTTGTAACGATGAATTAATTGTTCAACGAATGGTAGCTGCGTGGCAGTCAGGACAGTATTCTTCGCAAAAAAATGTGCCGATGCTTTCGCTATGTCCGAAACGAAATTACGATCAAAGCTGAAAATACTAGCCGGCCTAAAATCCCTGAAAACTCGTGGACGGAAAGCTGTACTTAGTGAGGAAGACGAAGAAAACATCGTCATCGTGCTTCGTAAATTTGCAGCAACGGGTTGGGGTGTACAGCAACATCAGGTTCCCGGAATCGTTAAAGAATATTGCGAAATTCATGAGATCGATCAGTGGGCACAAGAAGGGCCTAAAATCAAGTGGGTTCAACAGTTCCTGGATAGGCATAATCTAAAACTACGCAAACCTGTCAGCCTCTCTATTTCTCGGGATCAAGCTACTTCAAATCCTTTCGTTATACATCCGTTCTACGATATGCTTCATGATGTACTTTGCACGATTAAAGAGGCGTCCGACTCAGAAGATATTGGCGAGCACATATGGAACCTAGACGAAACGGTGTTTGGCTCTGATCCTACACCGGGTCGGGTCGTGGCTACAAGCGATGACCCACCTCACAAAATTCGCGTCGGTTAAGGAAAGGCCAACACGACCGTCCTCGCTTGTTCTAATGCAGGAGGCACAATACGGTCTCCTTTCGTAGTATTCAATCTTAAAAAAAGGCCACCAGATACAATAACGCAGGACTGTGTGCCAGGATTTGGCTTCGATATTTCACCGCATGGATGGATGACTGTTGAAGTATTCGTTAACTATTTTGAAAACGTTTTTATCAAAGAAGTGAACGTTCGTCCAGCTGTTCTGTTGTATGATGGCCATATTTCTCACGTATCGGTACGTGTCCTGGAAGCAGCGGTAGATAACCAAATAACGATTATCAAGCTTCCTCCGCACACCACTGATGTGCTCCAACCTATGGATGAGGTGCCCTTCGGCGTGCTTAAGCGCGGTTGGAACAGGCTTCCTTCCGAGGAGCTGGAGCAATCCGTCCGGTCTCGAGCGATTAATCGCTCCGAGTTTTGCAAACTTCTAAGCAACTTTTGGCAACAATGCATGACGCCCGAAGTCATAAAAGCTGGGTTCCAGAAATCTAGTGTTTTTCCTTTCAATCCCTCACAATATCCAAAGTCGCGATTTGATAAGCACCTGATCAACAAATATAATAAGTGGAAAGATATGGGTTGTCCGGAACTCAACGACGATGAATACGCTGAGTTCATTAAGAGGACACCGAAGAAAAAGCTAACTGTCGTAAGGGCTACAACCCCCGAATTCGAAGACCGTACCCAGTCGTTTGTTACAGTTGATGACGCCATCCCGGCTATGCCACGAACGGATCCTGTGCCGGAATATCCGAAGCCGGATGAAGCAGCGGAATATTATGCGAATTGGGTTTTACAATGGAAAACGGTATGGATAAGAAAAGAGCCCGCTGAGGCAACTACATCATTTGCACTACAAGATATATCATTGGGGTCTGCAACCTCAGGATCTGCGTCTGTGCGCAAACGCAAAACGCCAGATGAAAAGTTGGACGAATTCCACGAAAAGATTATTGAAAAGAGAATGTGAATCACTGGAGCTGCCGTTCGTACACCAAAGCGAAAATTAGCCGAGATAGCTACCGCTCCTACATTCATAGAGGAACGACGTAAATGGAAAATCGCTTGGCAATAAAGAAATCTGAGATGTCTAAGAAATTTAATGTGCCATCGACATTGAAGAAGCCATCGGTTAATCGCACTCGTAACAGTGAAAGTGATGAATTCGACGTTAGTGATCATGACGATTCCGTGTGTAACCTGGATGCTGAAGACGTCAGCGCATCAAGTAACGATCGCCTGTTCCAAAATTCATATGAAAAATGTTCAGGCGGCGATGCAGAACGAAAACCAATTGGTCAGCAATTACGTTGCCGTACATTTCGAACAGAAATTTTACATTGGTCAAATTCTGAAGGTCGAAACTACTGCATCGGAAGGGAAAAACGTGAAACTTAAATTCTTACGCGAAGATACAGAATGGTCAAATGAAGCACGAGTTTACACGTGGCCTGCTCGTGACGACGTTGAACTAGTTGCATCCAGATTCATAATGACAGAGCCACAGCAATATACCGAAATTGAGCAGGCCACTACAAGTGTTAGAGCTCTTCTTGCCCAAAAGAGTCAATATATATTCCCAGATGAGCAAAAAATTGTTCGCTTGTTTTTTGCATACAAAAAGTTTTTGTCTCGCTCTGCTCCTAAATGAGCCTTATCGAGTACAATGACAATTTATGTTACATGTGCTTATATATTTTCATGTTTGCTTCCATGTTTCGCATTCTTTTCATGTCTATTTTCAAGTTGGTTATATATTTTTGTACTAATATTTGCATTTTTAATTAACTTGCTTAGATTAACTTACTAATCTTTGTTAAACGCGTACTCCGTTGCAGTAATTTTTGTTGGGCCCACGCTTTATTTTGACGAGAAAAAGACAGCGTGTAAGGTGTTTATTGGAATACTGCGATAGTTGCCGTTTACGTGTTATTGGAATACTGCGGTAGTTGCCGTTTACGTTTTATTGGAATACTGCGGTAGTTGCCATTTACGTTTTACTGGAATACTGCGGTAGTTGCCGTTTACGTTTTATTGGAATACTGCGGTAGTTGCTGTTTACGTTTTATTGGAATACTGCGGTAGTTGGCGTTTACGTTTTATTGGAATACTGCGGTAGTTGCCGTTTACGTTTTATTGGAATACTGCGGTAGTTGCCGTTTACGTTCTAATTTATACGTACGTTTTCTTAATGACAAATTTGCTGTCTCCAAACGTAAAGCTACCGCTAGTCATCGTAGAGCCCGTGATAGTCACGGACCCGGCCAAATATGCAGCAAAAATACTCTTCAGTTTTAGATTTTTCGTGGTAGGAAAATATTTACAAAATGTTTTAAACTAATTAATACATGTCATGTGTATGTAGTGTTTTCAGTTTTTGAAATGTCAGTAATGCAATTCGGCGAAAACTATTCATGGATTTTCAAGTGTTCAGTGTTTTCAAGTGTTTCATGTGTTTTTCATGCAGTATTTTCAATATTACATCTCTTATTTCACTTACTTGACGATTTAAATAAAATTCAATTGCACTTCGTGTGAATATTGATAGAATGAATATTTATTTATTGTGAGCACCTAGTAAATGCGGTTTAATGCGAGAATTAAGTGTAAGAGTCTTTATAGTGAGAGGGTTACTGTTGCAAGACGCAGTATGTTTATTTAATTGTACACAAAAAATGTTTTTGAAAACCTTTTTTTTAGAGAAGTGTCCGTTTTTTTCAGGAATGGGTTCCGAAATAAAACGGAGGATTTTTTATATACTACGGTCTATTTTGTGCCAGCATGGCTGAATTTATGCCTTTTTATGATAATTTTGGTCGATCTGTACTATCCTGCATGATTAATTTAGCATAAATGCGAAATAGTAAAAAATAATCCAAAAAAATCAAAATTTCCGTTTTTTTTCGGGACACTCACTATATTATTTGTGGTGTACCTAGTCGGACCGTCCGATTACGATAGTTACCATAATGTTTTCTTTTAATTTTCAGGACTATATAGCCGTGGCTTGGTGTATTTAGACGTTCCAGTTCACGATACTGATTACTTCATAGGTATGTGTTTACTAATTTTGCTCGTACGTAAATATATGGTTACTAAATTCCGTTAGGCGCACTGTTGCTAATGTTTGTTGCTCAATTTTTTTGAGATTATGACCGGCCAGATAAAACATTTTCGATGTCTTTTCAACTGTATGTGTATTCACACTAGGCGCCAGAAATGGCTATCCCCTTTCAAGCTGGCGGCGAGCACAGGGCTAACATCAAGCGAGCAGCAGTCATTTATGGTGAGTACTGTAGTATAGAAATGAAAATTTAAACAATATATTATTTTTTACTTCAATACTCGAAATGTGATGAATTAAAAATATTGTTTTAGTACTAGGTCTGAAAGCTTGGCTGGAAGTGCGGTTCGGCTTCGGCTCGCCCACCGATTACATTTCATTGCGTGCGTGGCGTGTTGGGGTAACTTATTGCTGTCTGTCAAACAGTGTCGATTATTTGATGTTATAACGTTAATAAATTTCAGCTTTATAGCCTGTTGTTTACATTACCAGATACTTAGTGTTTGAATTAATGCTAGTGATAGAATCAGATCAGATATCATTACAGCTGCCAACAGAAATAAAAGAAAATAATCGTTTGAGAAAACTTCGCGAATTATTTAACAGCTATTAGTGTTTGCGAACAGTTCATGAATACTTCTCTGAAAATTTCTCTGTATTTCTGCCCGTAACTGTACACACATACATCACGGGGACTGTAGTACTGTTAATAGACTTTATATAGCATGATTAAGTCAAAGACTTCGTTTAAATGTGTATAAACCAAAGCTGTATAAACCACAACTTGAAATCGATGTCACAGCATGAGTATGATTGCAATTTGCTGTTGATCCTGAGTAGCAGCTGCAGTCGAATCGTTATAGATGCTCAGTTGAGCGAACGATCTAAAATTCTACACGCAAGCCCCTATTTTTCATGCATTCCGATGCTTATTATTGTCCACAGAAGATTAAAATTTCAAGTTTGTATTCCTACTGAAGGATTTTCATATATTTAGAGTTCCTAAATTATTGTACAATAAGAAACTAAAAGTTTTGTTTTTACAACTGTTGATCCCGGTACGGGCATTCAATGTAATTTTATGAATTATGCGCTTGCATGAAAGGAAATCCTGTGCGACCTTCGCTTGATGGTTACTCCTGGTGTTCTGTGAATCATTTACTTCTGAGAATGTTCTTTGGGGCCTCAATATTGACTGCACCAAAAGTACATGGAGGCGAAGATATTGTTTATAAAACTAAGAGACTGGGTACTGTGAAATGTAAACACGTCATTGTTTGTTTTCGATTTTGATTATCATAATCTTACATGGAAATTTTGTGATTAGCTGTTTTTCTTACTAATTTATTGAATCGATTTTCCGGAGTGATTAGTGATTTTATTGTCATTTTAGTGCCTCCACTCGATGGATTTGTTATGAATCGAGTTCTGGGCGACTATTTCGAAAATTTACTTTATAAAATTTTTGTGTCTATCGATGAGCATACAACAGTTGCTGACGTAAGTTGAATCTTATGGCCATAACATACTGTGATAGTGATATATCATTTAAATGATCCTAACAACGACTAGTATAGCTTGCCTGCTGGATATCTATGCTTTTATCCAGATATCTTCAAGATTTGAAGTTTTGTATTATAGCAATGAACTTTTGCTAAAAGGCTATTGATGTTAGGATATAGTTAGTATAGTGTTGTTTGCTTATAAATTGTTAATTTTTTATCATATGCGCGTTGTTGATAACGATTTTTCTCTGGATAATTATGACAGTAAGAAAAACACTACATGTTTTTGTTTACTATACCTTTGGCTAGTACTAAGTATTGTGTTGATGTCTTTTCCAAGTTGTGGTCTGTACTGATATTTAATTTTCCATTAATTTAATGTCATTGATTTATAGTTCATATGTTAAACATTTGTTTTTATTGTATTTAAGCAATTTTCAATACCCATAATTAAGCCAGATTTTTTAATATTTTCACTTCATTTGATAACTCCAGTGTCTGTGAGTGTAGTGCCTGAAACACGCGAATCGAAGAATTCTTACTAGCCGTAACAGTGGTTAAAATTATTAATGTCCAAATTTAATGACATGATTACCTCAATTTTAGTTGGGCAGATTGATTCGCGCGATAGCTCGTTTGAAATGTCCTTTAGTTAAGCGCGAAGCCCTGTTGCGACATCTTCCCCCGAAAAGCGGAGGAAACAGGCTCGGACCGGGGTACCCAGGGACCCAAAAAATGACGTTGCGTATAACTCGACGACCGGTGTACATATCATTGGCTCATATTGTAGAGCAACTAAATGTAATGACCTGCCTGTCATACCATATTTGGAGCAACATAAAAACACCGTGGTGTTGATTACCGATTATTCACAATGGACATGAAACTATAGGTCAGTACTACGTACTAATCGCATCTGCTTCCAAGAAATAATGCGTTTTCAGGAGTACTCCTAATATACATACAGAGTGCGTTGACTACTTCAAATAACACTAGCATTATAAACAATGTAAATTATGAGGTTTTGAAATATTCTAGCGCCTAAACAATAGGCATTTATGACATAGATGTAGATATATTTGTAGAAATTTGAAATCAAATGTGTGGTATCTACCCTAGTGGGACCAAGGGTAATACCTGCAAAAAAGTTGGAATATGAAAAATAAGATTTTGGAACCTGAAAACGTCATTAATCAATTTTTGAAACATAGAATTGTACTTGGAATTCCCAAATGTTGATTGATCAGTTAGTTATCAAAGTTAACTTATATTATTTATTAAAGACTGTAATGCAAGTTAATCAAGATCGTTAAGAAAAACACGATTTTAGGCCGCAGAAGCTCTTTTGAAATATGAAGCTAACAGTTTTTATCTGGGATATTTGGTACTAAGGTGATATCTGCAACAGATTTATGACCATATTTTACAGTATATTTGGTCACAATATAAACGAATTATTTATGTTGGCTCACATGCGTCACCAACGATTTAAACATATATAACTTCGCAGTGTCCTATAATTTAAAATGTAGAAAATTTAAGAACTGAATTAATTGACCTGCTGATTGTAAATATTCATAATTATTTTTAGAACCTAGACCCATTTCATACTGTGGCTATTGAAGGAATCAACGTGCCCTCCTAAAAATAATTTATTTAATAGAGTATATTTTAATATATTAGGCAAATTTGGTGGCATTATGCAATATTTTTAATTTAACATTAAAAACTAATAGGCGGACCCATAAATTTTAGTATGTTTTGTGGCTATCACCATACCCGCTTTAAACTCTTCGATACACAGAAATGGACTAGCTACTGGGGAAATTATACATTTTAAATTTAAAGTCATTCCTTTTGTCGTAAAGGGCTCTGTTAACTCTTATTATTTTGAATTCGAATATCTAAATCGAATACATTAGCCTGCTGGTTAGTGGTTTGACTTTGCATAGTTGCAAGGAAATAGGATAAATATCTGCGTATACTGTTTCAAAAAGTCATCAACGTTGATCACAAATCATTTATATATCAGAAAACATTTTTTGAGTTACATATATCTCTGTGATATTTCACATGTTTGAGTATAATGTAGTTATGTTTATAGTTGCGAAGGTGTAAATTGCTAATGTAAGGAGCAGTGTTACTACCGATGGGAATCCAATGCGTTGTTTTTGTTTATAGATACGTTTTCCAAACGTGAAATCCTAATTACGAAATTAAAGCTTCTAGCATAGTAATTATGTTTCCTTGTTGTGATACAATCTGTTATCATGCTTCGTTCTGGTATAGATACAATATGTGTTGTATTTAGAAATACAAATTAGTTTCTCATTATTGTTGTTAAAATGCAATGTTTATTAGTTAAGATTGGCTCTAATCTTGTCATGTTGTAATGTAGTGTATAGTGTAGTAAAAGCATAAGTGCTAATGTTACGGCAGTCACCTTTGCTACTATCTCCAGATACACATCTAATTATCTGGTCACTGTTACTATAATCCAAAAATGATTTACACCTCAATGTTTCTTAATGGCATTGCAACAACTTTACATTCTGGTTTGTACAAGTTTAAGCGCTGAACATAATACTTTCGAAAGTTTCTTAGTCACAGCTGGTCTACTGCTAATAATAGCTCTAAACTTAATAGGAAACTTATGCATTTTTGTATAATTCGAATGAATGGGATATCTATGTCCTCGTTTGTATGGTAAATAGATTTTATTACAAACTTGTAAGGTGTTTCAAAACCACATCTTTGTCTCAGAGTGCCGGGCCTCGTTTGACTTACAGAGACTTTTGCCTATTTCCCGTGAACATGAACTCATAGCTACATAGGACTAGTCATAATTTTTAGCCGATGTGCTTTTTGGTCAATTTATTCTCGCATTCTGGGTATGCTTCGGGCGGTAGCGACATGCTAATTTCTTTCTAATTTTATGCTCTTCGCTGAGATGTGCGTGAATGCATGATGTAATTTGAACTCCGTATATTAATTAAGCAAAATAACACTCGTCAAAATTTCAGCACCATTACATTTTAATATTAATCATATTAATGATGACTCAATTTCATTGCTACGTCAGCATTGTACATAAGTTGTTGGTTTTGGATATATAGGCGGGGGGCGGGCTAGGGGCAGTTACCCGCCGTTCCTGGTAATAACTTTTAAAATGCCAGCTATTCTACATACGGTATACGGTTTGTCCCACTGTTCAAAAATATCTATGGCTTTGCTTCCCTCTCAAAAATTTGGTGACGCCCGAGATTACAGCTCTATCTTGTTAAGTCATGCGAAGTACGTTGTGCCGCTGTGTTTGAATATTGAAAAGGTCCGCGAACACATCCGATCGTTCCCAACGGTTGCCCCCCATTATACTAGGAAAGACAGTCTTATGCAGTATTTGTATCCCGGCCTTAACCTAACAATATTGTATTCCGAATACAGACAATGGGCTCCGCAGAATGGCGTTACAAAGGTTGTTTCCGACAGAGTATATCGACGTGTGTTTCACAGGGATTTTACCTTGGCGTTTTCGTCCCAAAGAAGGACACCTGTGTAACATGCAACAAGGAAAAACATCTGTCGGGGCCCCGTTTGCAGACGTATATAACGGATGAGCAGCAGCCGCATTTGAAGCGGTACGCCGATTCCATGAAAGCCAAGTCAGATGACTCTAAGAAAGCCAAGGCAGAGAAGAGTTTTCAGACGGCTAGCTTCGATCTCCAATCGGTCCTTTACACCCCCTGCTCAGACGTGAGCGTTATGTATTATAAACGCAAACTGAGCGTCTATAACTTGACAATTTATGAACCGGCGACCCGGGAAGGTTTTTGTTACACTTGGGATAAAACGGTGGCCAAACGCGGCTCCAACGAAGTCGGTGGTGCCCTATTGTCCTATATCAGCCAGCTCGATCCGGCCGTGAAGCATCTGACGTTGTACTCAGATACGCGTGGCGGTCAAAATCGAAACATTTACGTCGCTACCCTTCTGCTGCGCGAAGTCGTGCAGCACCCTACTCTCCAAGTCATAGATCAGAAATTTCTTGAATCGGGGCACTCCTACATGGAGGTAGACTCCATGCACGCCGCTATAGAGTTCGCAAAGCGGCATCAGAAGGTATATGTGCCTCACGAGTGGCATAACGTCATCATCGGAGCGCGGCGCAAGCACCCCTACCGCATCACCCCACTTACGCAAGCCGATGTTTTCGACCTCAACTCCCTCGCCGATAACATTGTCATCAATCGCAAAAATACGCTTGGGGAAAGGGTCAAATCAGCCTATGTAGATGCAACTAGTGTGCCACTATTGTGATTACTTACGCGACAGGGTTGGGCCGAAACAAGTTTTTAATGCACCCGTGCAACCCAAAATGCACGAAAACGCTCTGCAACCGCTGGAGTTGTACGAGTGGTGTTTGCTCTTAGCTTGCAGTGTAATTTTTTCCTCTGAGTCTGCGCACTGCGACCACAATACTCGGGCATATTTTCTCAACTATTCAAGCAACATTTCTGATATTCGTTGGCTTATTTTGTAATATAATGCTCAATATAGCTGTTTACACACGTCTCACTAAATTACTTTTTCATCACTCAGAATTTATTTTCTTGCCGGTATTAAGATAAGATATAAGGCACGCTACTAGTATGTATTTCAGTATTATATTTATTTGAATGTATAGGATATGTGAAACACGGAACATTAATGTTCAAAAATATATATCATTAGTTTTATCATGATTTTATAAGGGATGAACTTGGCACATTCCAACACCCTATTGTTAACCCGTTTTAGATATCGGGGTTTCTAATGCCTTACCCACGCACTGTTTCTGGACGGTCCAACACGTTGACCCTACAGTTTCGTGGGCGGTGCGTTGCAGATTCCGGCCGGTTTCGTGGGAGTAGTTTGGAGCGCCATGTTCTGTGGGATGATCGATCCTATAACTATTGTCGATGCTACCGATCTCCTCCACTAAAGCGGGGGCCAGACGTCCATACAGCTGGAGGTGGAGTTTTTTACATCCCCTGCCGAGAAATTGCTGGACAAGGCTCAAACCGTCTGTCACACCCAACACGGGCTAACATTACAGTAAACTGGCTGAAAATTTTGTCAGGGAAGTGTGAACTGGAGGTTGAAACCTAAATTTTTTTAATTTAATATTTAACCGAAAACGTTAAAATTGATAAGAAATGGCCTCATAAACTGTACAGAAACGTCTTTATTGAAGTTAAAACGAATTTTACGCCCATTTTTTGCTGAACTTAATCGGATTTTTAACTTCAGAAAGGGATTTTTTTAATATTTGTTAATGTAATGTCATGGGGGTGTTTTACCGAGGGAAGCCAAAAATTTTGTTTGGGGGCCGAACCGTATGGCGCGCGTTTTTGCCAGCCTTCCACTTTGCTGAAACGAGGTAAATGGAAAATGTCACTCTTCTATGCAATAGTACATTATTTTTGTAATTCAATTACACTAGCTGAAACCCTGTTGCTACACCCCCGGAGGTAAAATAGCACGATAGCTCTTTAACCGAAACCTATTAAACGAAAATTAACCAGTCCGATCAATTCCGCGGGCCAATGATTGAATTGTAATTATAAATATATCTCCGCTAGTTCAGTATTTCGTAATACGTGTACCATTATTCATTAATTTCAGCTATCCAGCTCAGTATTGGGCATAGATGTGTCGTTGGTCAAAGTAAGTCAATGAATTTTTAGTTGGAAGACGCTATAACAGAAACGCATCAAGGTATGCAGTACAGAAATTTTCACACAATATTATTGCGAATCGAGCAGGCATTATATTTGTATATGCACTCATAAATTCTACCGTATCAGTCCGTCCGGGCGGGTAGTTTCTTCTAAATTATCTCATGAACGAACGAATATATTCTCATGTGGTCTTTTGCATAATGATAGCAGCTTATAACGTGGCCGCGACTGCATATGGGTTTTATTGCCGCAACAATCTTATCATGTATCATAAAATCCTTTGAAAAAACGGTACCACCTCCGTCTTTCTCTGCGAGGTAAAATCCGTTTCCATCTATATCTCAAAAAACAATCTTTATATTAGAAACGTTGTATAGATATGTATAATTATAGTTGTTAACGTTAGATATAATATATTCTAAAGTTTCCTATTAGAAACGTTGTATATCTTTTTGTTCGCCTTGACCACGTCTACAACCTTGTCGACAACAGTTTTTCTAAGAGTAGTAGATGAAGAGAGACGGACACAAAATGTGTTTTTAAAGGATTTAATTTTTATATATAATATAGTATTTTTAAGATACTCGATAATGAACATTACAGTGATAAATTACAACGGTTTTAGAGGTTGCTGAAAATTGTAACGTGGTTCACTTGAATGTTTTTGGGAAAGGTTTTCACGCATTGTGAAAACGATGGATTGATTTTTTTAATGTATCTTAGACAGTTGTTGAGTTTTTCTAATGGTACTGTATCCCCTGGGACCCTCCACCTCAGAACTCGATTGGCTTGTTACGCAATTATTTTGTACATGTAGGCGGTGGTAAGTACATTATAATAATCAGCGATATATTCATTATTCATCCGTGATCACTCTGATGTGTTGGTGACAGTTTTATGGATTATTTCGTTTTACATATTATCGATTCTGATCTATACATGTTAATATTATAAGTAATGTTTTAAGCTAGTATATTACATCATTGAACATTTCTGTTTTATTTTAATTATCGAAGAATCAGCAATTATTCTGCTCATGTTTGTGCAACAGTTGTCACTAATGAATTATTAACTAGAACGGTGCGAGCGGAGTTTCTAATGAGCTCACTAAGGGGAAAATCGAGAAAGTTTCTTTTTTGCATGTTTCTGTCATTCACAACACATCCTCGGGTGGGTGGGTTTCGGTAATTTTTTATTTGATAGTAAACTGATGATGTTCTCTTTAGTTGAACGCGAACAGCTCCGACACCGTATTCGGAGTCAAAATGGCAAGAAACAGGTTTTTTATTTCTTATTTGGCTATACAGATACCAGTCTTTCGTAAAACTGAGACCACCGTCAGAACTAGCTCATCGAGAACTACAACTTTGCTGACCACGACTTTTTTGTGGGACCACTCCTTGCGCCGCTGTGGACCGAATATGGGTTGTCGAGCTATTGCCAGAAATAACGATTTTTCAAATTTCGGCATGTTTTATCTTACAACGAGTACCTATTAGGCCATCAGGCATGTCGAATACGAATGGTTTTGCTATTTAGAGTTCAACTTGACTATATGTATTATACCTTTTGATAGGCTTTCATGGGTTTTACGGTCGACGAACCCCATTTCAAAAATCTAGTGCGTTTTCATTTGTTTGAATATGTATTGTTTGTAGGGCGTCAAGCGTGGTTTATATATAGGGTTTTTGGTACGTTGAATGCGATGATTCTATCATCTAGTATTCATTTATATCTAGTATATTTCATAACTTTTCAGATGTTTTCGTTGATTTTTGGGTCAATGAACCCTACTGTCAGAATATAGTCTGGTTTCAGTATCATGATTTTGCATTTCATACAGGCTATCAAGAATGTATAGGTTTTTCCGTAGACTGAATGCGATGGTTTGGTTGCCTAGATACCAAAACAAATACTACATGCGTTTTGAGTTGTTTTCGATGGGTTTAGATCGACTACGTTTTCCAATGGGTTGAGGGTTCAAGAGATTTTAGGGTGATATAAACATAAAAGGAAGTTAATAATGTTTATTTATCGATCAAATATATCGGCTTTTGGACATTCAGAGCAAAAAATGTCTTCCACTATACACCATTGCGTATACTGCGTCTAATCGAATGTGCTTACAAAGCTTGGAGCGTAGAATACACACTTTCGCTCTATCTCCAGTCGCCTCCCTTTACTACACATATGTTTGTTGCATGTTCTTGTGTAGGAATCTTAAAATTATTGGTTTATATGATTCTAAGAGAAAATAATAGATAGAAGGTAATTTTCTGATCAGTGGTCAGAGACACTGTTTAGGCTAGCGTTGGACAAACAGTGCCCGTCAGTTAGATCATAATGATGATAACTTTCTAATCAGAATGCTATAAATGAAACACACTGTGATGCTGCTCGCACAGTTACAATAAATACAGTTCTTTGCCAAGAAAGCAGTTTCTAGCTGCGTTGAAGATAACGTTAGTTTACTTCAATTTAGACTGATTTACCAAGTTTACAAGCGCGCTGGCGGGTGCTTGACGCAATTTATGTTAGCCAAGCATATCCTAAGTACTTCTGCGTAAGCCATACTCTGTTACCGAGTTGGACCGGTTTAATTCAAACGTATCCCACAGACTTCTGGATGTGTAAAACAGCTGCTACAAGCATCGACCTGGCTTTGATTTAACAAACTCCTGCAGGTTATTATGAAAAATTCCTGCTCAAATTATGTGCCCTACTTACGTTTCACACGGCAAATTGGTTAGTTAATCTTTTCTTTTGCATGGTTGTATTGGAACTTGATCATTGTATAATATTTCAAGCGTGGAAAATTTCAAACAAAATTTGTAAACCGGAATTCCGGTTCCGGTATGGTTTTTACCCTTTGCCGGAACCGGAACACGATTTTCGTCGGAATCGGAACCGGAATTCCGGTTACTCTCTGCCTTCAACGTACATCTAAGTTAGGAAAAATCGGAATTTGCGCATTCCTGGCGCAACATTTAACATTTTCAGTCCCGGCAGCCCCCAAAAGGCTATCGACAACCGTCATAAATAACTTTATATTCCAAATTTTGGCTCATTGGTCGTAAACAATTGCTTTGACAAAAAATGCATAACTGCAAAGTTGTAAATATCGAGATGATTCTGTGGGGGTGGTCTGTGTTGTCGTTGTGATGTATTCTGACAAAAGTTATAGCCAAAACGTTGGGGACTTAAACCAAAAACATTTCAATTATCTGTATTGTCAGTGTTTGACCAGGAAAACATTGATGAATCGCAAGCGTACAGCCATGTGCACAATGCGAATCCCTGACGCATCTAAAAATATGCCAAAATCCAACAACATAAAAAGCTATTCGTGCCGCAGGCCGACAAATTTTTTGCACAGTTGAGAGCTATTGAGGAAGCTCGCTCGTTAGGCTGGCTGCGTATCAATTATATTTTTATCTTCTTAGAACGCTCTTTCGGTATTTTGCCGTCTCGGAATCGCGAAGAAGAAACAGATAAATGAAACGATTGAACTACACCCATCCTGGAAGAAGTACTTTTCGTATTTATATAAACTTAGTTTCGTATTTACACCTGGGCTGACCATTCGCTGAAAATTTTGCCAGAGAGCATGACCCGGAACCCCGATTTTGCCAAGAGAAAAACGGTTAAAAATCTTGTCAGAAACACTGACAAAACGCTTTTGATGATGAGAAAAAGCAATTTTGAGCAAATTTTGACATTTTTAGTTTCAAGGCGGAATTGTAGTACAAATTTTATGTACTTTGGGGCGGTTTTACCGAGTGGAAACAAAAAAATAGCCAAGAGGCGATGAATCGGAGGGAGCCCTGAATTTTGCCAGGGAGGACTGTGTTTTAGCTTGGGAGCACTTAAAAATGTCAGCCCACTCCCTCCACCCCTCCCCCGCAATTTGGAGAGCCCAGTACACATTAAGTATCTTTTAAGATTACGTAATCATATATATAAGCTAGAAGTACTGTGTAGTCTGAGAGCAACTAAATTAATAAAAAATGAACTTGTAATTTTAATTCAACCGTTTAATGTTATACATCGACAGCGTTCATTACGCTTCCCTGGGCTTTCCAACCTGTCTGAAAATATCCAAGGGGAACGGATTGGCAGTGGGATATCGAACTAAGGGTACTCACAGCCAGGTACAATTCTACTTGCTCATGTTGAACTTTAAAACCGCAAAGCTCAAATGTGATTATTTAAATTATTCTAAAAATATGCTGGGCGTAATGATTATGGGCCATAAACAGTGCATCTCATCATAGTATGGTGGTGGAATCTCGCATCTGTGCGAAAATTTCGTTTTCAACGCTATTTCGCTTTCATATGTCTCTCTAATATGCTGACATGTGTGCTTTCAAAATTATATTTGAACTATAGGTAGAACTAAATGTGTTACCGAGCTGTAAGGGTGATATAAACGTACGGCCATCCGAGGGCACCACCCTGCAAGGGCATTACGAATAATCTACCCCGTATTTCTTGAATTTTATTGTGGGCAAAAGC
Organism: Trileptium ribeirensis; assembly: GCA_030248225.1. Taxonomy (NCBI): domain Eukaryota; kingdom Metazoa; phylum Nematoda; class Enoplea; order Enoplida; family Thoracostomopsidae; genus Trileptium; species Trileptium ribeirensis. Next base: position 28,406 of record JASANE010022722.1, on the reverse strand, counting down.
ACAGAGAACTTTTCATGTTGCTGTGAAGTATACTGTGACCTGCGACTTAATGTTGAAGTTTTTACTAAAGGAAACACGATCCTAAAACCGATCTTGGGTAAATAGACGATACTTGTCTAAATTGTATTTAAGAACAAGCCGTGTTTTGTATCTCAAAACTTATATTGTCTTTTATAAGCCTCTATAGACTCCGTTTGACCCTACTTGTTAGTAACCAATAGATGAGTGTATTACTCCTTAATTTAATGATTATTTTAAATCTCATGTTTTTGGTCTAATTGAAACGAAGCTAGGGAAGTAACCGGAGTTTCCACTGTGGGCGCTAGGAGGAAAATAGTGAAAATATCTTTTTTGTGTCTGTCGCTGTCATTCACTCCTCATTTTCGGTTGTACAGATTTCGACAATTTTTTTTGTTTCATAGCCAAAGTTATGCCGATGTGCCTTTATTTGAACGCCGACAGCTCCGTCCCCGTCGTCCTGGTCAAAATAGCAAAAACAGGTTTTTAAGGGTTCTCGCCATACGGATAACAGTGTATTCCAGCCCATATCTGGCGACACAGGCTTCGCATCGAAAATCGATCTCGTCTAAATTTACAACTTTGTGGGACCGTCTGCTAGGACGTTGTTGGCCCGAATATGGTTCATCGACCTTTTGCCTGACACAGCGATTTTTTTCAAATTTTGCAGTGTTATTGCTTGTTTTTATTTTGCAATAAGTGCGTACTAGGATATCGAGCTCGATGGATGCAATTGTTTTGCTATGTAGAGTCCAACTGGTATATTTTATACCTTTTCATTGGGTTTAAAGGGTTTTACAATCGACGAACACACTTTCCAAAATGTAGTGCATTTTCATATGTCTCATTATGTATTGTGTTTAGGGCTTCAAAAATGGTTTGTATCTAGGTATTTCTGAAAACTGAATACACTGATTTGGTTACCTTGAGTCTAGCGTGCATACTTCATGCCTTTTCATGGGGTTTCAATGGGTTTAGGGTCAATGAACTCGATTTTCATAATGTAGCATGTCTTCAGTTGTTTAGTTACGTATCCCGTACAGGTCATCAAGAATTGTCTATATAGGTTTTTCTGTAGGCTGGACACGATGGTTTGGTTATCTAGAGACCAACATAAATACTTGATACGTTGTCAGTTGTTTTCGAGGGGTTTAACGTCGACTAGGTTTTAGGGTTTCAATGGGTTCAGAGTAGAAGAGGTTTTAGGGTTGTATATACATCAAACACAGCCTGTTACTGGTGATTAAACAAAATAACTTTAAAATGAAACCATGCTCGCTCCATTTCACCATCGCTTGAGAAATACTAGTTATTGTGTTAACCTTATTTTCAGCACAGTAGACGAGGACACGTTTATTGCCAAATTGTCTGAGGAAATCGAAACTCCATGCAGCGATCATCCTCCATCGATCACTAGTTCAACAAAACGGACAGGTTTAAATGACAGTAGTAATCTAACAGCTGCTGCATCGTCAATTTCGACATCAATTTTGGATGACCCTGATGATGACTCGTTTAGCAAAGCTATTATAAGCCAACTGGAAGACGCTGCAAGTGTGTTAACAAAAGTGGATTCTCGCACTTTGTTCGTCTATTTCGAAACTTTAGTTTTATTTTAATCTAGTTTGCTATGCTTTGAATGGCTATCTTAATACAGAGCTCCGTTACTTTCATTTATCTAATAAAAACGATACTGAGTTATACGGTGGTGACATAATTACAACAGGCCAGGTGTCAAAACTTGGAAGTGTTTTATTCGTAAACCAATCCGAAATCATTATCAGTCTATGGCTAACGTTATTATAATTCTATGACTAGTTAGCAAAATCGTCTACGGAACTGCTAATAATACGAAAATAAATTTTATTCCTGCTTTATATTACTAGTGTTGTATTTCAATTTGTCATTTCACTACTGCAGATTGGAACGGAAATTCTTGTACCGCTTTGAATGATTCTGTGTCGGCGATAAGCGTTGGTCATGAAGGTAGCCGCATCGGTTTTCTTTTTGATTCAACGCTTACAGCGTGTTTGATGATGGGAAATTTATCTAGCGTAAGTGAATTTCATCTTCTGATTTGTAAAACTTGTATTACTGCTGAGGTAACACGAACTTGTACAAGCGCAATCAGAAATAGGTGCAATAAAATGCATCATAATTTCCATTATTGAACGAAGTTTTGGTCGTTTTTGAATACGCAAAAGTTGGCACAATTTTGACGGAATTGTAATACGTTTCGAATGTCAGAAACTGTGATTAGCTGGAGTTGATAACAACGAATTTGTCTGCCGCCTGTCATATTGAGCGCATTCGTGATAAAGAACAAGAGCCCCAAGACTGAGTTCCGATCAATATATTCGGCTCCCTGTATTTATATCTCACAATTTTTATCCAGAAATACCGCTCTCAACCGACTTAACAATTTGACAGTTTATCTAAAATCCCATTTTGAGGCTCAAAATATAATAATGTTATGCAACAGTATGTTCAAGATCGATCAGGTACATTTAAACAAACGTTCTCATGCGATTTATCATTCATTATAGCGCTTTATACTAAATTTAAATTGAGCATCCCTCAATAACGCTTTTTGGTAATATCGTCGCTGCAATGCTACGTGCAGGGATTATGTCCTCTAACAAATTTCTCTCAGCTTTTGCAGAAGTGAATCGAAAAATCCAAGCGTGTGGTGCGACTGTTAGATAACGTAACATTCGCGCAGCTATAACATGCATCATACCTAGATTTTGTTATTTTTAGAGTTTGAAAACGCACGCAGTCACGTTGTTTGAAGTCGGAAAATTGACAGATGAACAGTTGTCTGGATTTGTCGAAGAACTCGATAAGGTATGATGTGTATGTGGGAGCTTTTCTTTATATAATTATTATATGCATATTTTTGATCAGACGGCAGTTGTTGTAGCTCAGGATTTAGTAATGGGATAACGTATTCATCAAAAGAGGCTAGTAGAGCTAAAACCTGGATTTTCATAGATTTTTAATTTAATAGCTCACGATATTGTACTAAGTTTGTTGTATAACTGCAGTTTTGTGGTGAATACGTTGGCTAATATGCTATATATGTACCTGAGCTGAATACATCAAAAGGCGAAGTACTGAAAAGACTAGATGGATTTTGCCAATGGTTCCATGTAGTTTACCTTAAGCCGTAAATAATTGTTTCTAAGCGGAATGTTCAAACACCATCCGGCAATTTATAGTAGTTGCGTATTTTGCTAGATTCGACAAGTTTATCTCAGAAATACAAAGAATGTGACTGAGTCTAACGTTTTCTGAGACTACGACTGCACGAGCAGATTATTATTTTGTTGAACACCATATACGTGTAGCAGGGAATAACCGGAACCGAAATTTACCGGAAACTGAACCATTAACCGGAACCGAAACCTGGTCTTCGAAATTTATATATAGTAAAACAGACGATGGAAGAAATGAAGGTATAGTGGATTTAAATGCATTAAAAATAACTTGTACACTAAACTTAATGTATTGCGATGGCATTATTACCTTTCTGAAACTTTAAAGAGACTGAGGAATCTAATAGTGTTTGTTTATCGATCAAATATGTCGGTTTTTGGACATTCAGAGCAAAAAATGTCTTCCACTATACACCATTGCGTATACTGCGTCAAATCGAATGTGCTTACAAAGCTTGGAGCGTAGAATACACACTTTCGCTCTGTCTCCAGTCGCCTCCCTTTACTACACATACGTTTGTTTCATGTTCTTCTGTAGGAAACTTAAAATTATTGGTTTGTATGATTCTAAGAGAAAATAATAGATAGAAGGTAATTTTCTGACCAGTGGTCAGAGACAGTTTAGGCTAGCGTTGGACAAACAGTGCCCGTCAGTTAGATCATAATGATGATAACTTTCTAATCAGAATGCTATAAGTGAGACACGCTGTGATGCTGCTCGCACAGTTTCAATAAATACAGTTCATTGCCAAGAAAGCAGTTTCTAGCTACGTTGCAGATAACGTTAGTTTACTTCAATTTAGACTGATTTAGTTTACACGCGCACTGGCGGGTGCTTGACGCAATTTATGTTAGCCAAGCATACCCTAAGTACTTCTGCCTAAGCCATACTCTGTTACCGAGTTGGACCGGTTTAATTAAAACGTATCCCACAGACTTCTGGATATGTAAAATAGCTGCTACAAGCATCGACCTGGCTTTGATTTAACAAACTCCTGCAGGTTATTATGAAAAATTCCTGCTCAAATTATGTGCCCTACTTACGTTTCACACGGCAAATTGGTTAGTTAATCTTTTCTTTTGCTTGGTTGTATTGGAGCTTGATCATTGTATAATATATATTACATATGTTTGGATTACAGGATGACGCAAAAAACGTGGAAAATTTCAAACAAAATTTTTAAACCGGAATTCCGGTTCCGGTATGGTTTTTGCCCTTTGCCGGAACCGCAACGGGAACACGATTTTCGCCGGAACCGGAATTCCGGTTACTACTTGACGTGTAGGGAAAGTAAGCGCTGAACTGTTTACATTGTGTTACAATAAATCCAGTAATATTTTGTAAACTTAAACAGTGGGTTTGGCATTATTTTGTTATACGTTGCAGATAAAGCCAATGGACTTGGAATCTGATTCAGAAGCAGTACAATATTGGGAACATGCTTCGATATTGCGTGAAACTGTACGTTTTTTGAAAAGCGTTTCCGAGTTGGATCTTATGCGGTGTGAAAGTCTAATGAGCCTTGGTCGTGCCGCACGATGTCGAATGCTCAAAAAGAATTACAAGTAACTTTAGTTCCTTCGAAGTGATCTCAATAATTAGTCGCAAATCGCCTGTTTGTGCATTATACAGTTTCAGTAATAAAATATTTTAGTTTTACAAGTTGGGTTGTTATTCTTTAATATCATCGAAAGATACTTTTCATGTTTTCGCTCTGATGAACCTTTTTCTTTTTTAGTGACAAATTATGTATTGTGAAGCATTATTGCGCGACGTGATCGCGTACAGTATTGAAAAGTAATGTTCGTTAAGCTATGTTCATTCATTCAGATTTTCAGCTCACAGCCTGCACACGTTTAGAAAAAAAATTTTTCTTAATTTTTTTCCTTTTCCAAGACCTGGCCATTACAACACCGGTCAGAGTTTTGGCACCATTCGCTACAAGCAACGCATAAATCAGAACAAGATTGCAAATTCTTGCATCAAAATTTTACGGCTACAGAAACCAATGCACTCAAATTTTGAAGCAGTACTTTTTTACTCTTTTCCGTTCAGGTTCCGTTTAGGCTTTCGGTTATAAATTTTCAGCTGAAAATTTGAACGTATGGACTGAGCTTTATTCGAATTTCGACAGTAATTTATTGCAAGGCCATATTGCACCATTCGTGATTATCACATTTTCACTACTACCACAGCCTTACATGCTGCATTGAGTATAAAATTTTGCTTTCATTGCTAACTTATTAAAATTTTGTCTTAGGCTAGTAATATCAATGGCACCATTAAGCAACGAAGTAACGCCAGTCAATTGTTCTGTGCCGCCTCATTTAGGACCAGCGATATCAGAGGTGAATTTTTATTTAATAATATTTTTGTTTTTTATTTATCGTGCTTTATGTGGTTTATTAATTTTGCTATATTTGAGTATTTTATCAGAAATTTTCCTGGCTTCTACATTCGCTAAAATTTTGCATGTGGCAATACCCGATGGGCCTCTGGTTCGGAACTGTCGGACGCCTGATTTTGTCAGGGGCTATGAACTGGGCTGTTGAACTGTGCGACGCCTTCCCCCGACCGGTTTCGAAATCATTAAGTTTTCAAAACTTAACTTTAGCGAAAAACGCTAAGACTAATAATATATGTACGCAGAAACGCTGGAAAAACGTCTGCGTTGAGGTTAAAAGCAACTTTTCATCCTAAATGGATGAATAATTTTTTAACCTTTAGACGTGGATTTTTGTAAAATAATTGTCGCGATTTGTAACGACGGAGGTGTTTCTACCGGGAAAAGCAAAAAAATGCCGGGGGCACCAAAAATACACGTACTCCAACACGCCATTTTGAAAAAGCAAATGTACAGTAGTCGCCCACAGTGACTATTCACGCGAGCCACTCATTTCAAATACGGGGCTTCTCCAAATAGAGAGAATGGGGCTCCAAGTATTTCGACCTCTCCCAGCTTCCCCATAGTTCATGCCCTCAGGTAAATTTTAGCCTTACCCGTTCATGCCCCCAGATTTTTCATTCCCCATTAAAAATAATCAAATTTTTGCCTGATGGACTGAAAAATATGCTAATCTTTCCATATTTTGTGTAAAGAATCCACAAATTTTCCTGAGCTGGCCAAAAACTCACTGAAATCTTTAAGTAATCATAATAATAATCGGTTGCCAATTCAGTCATTTTTGATGTTTTCTGACGGTTACAATATTTTATGGTACCCCAGTTTAACTGGGGAACCCCAGATAACCGGGGGAATTGCCCCACCCCAGGAAGTTTCGTTTCTTTCAAGTTGCGAACTAGCGGAAACCATCCCAGGCATAATTTGGTAGCTTGGAGAAGCCTGAATACAACAATCATGTCTGGAGAGTGCTGTATTTAATCAGAGATATTTGCTCTACTACTGTACTTAAAAATTTTAATAAATCTCTTTGTCAGACAGTACATGGCACTTCTGATTATACATCGCCGTCGTCTCTCACTGCGCGCGTAACTAGTATATTATCGCACATACACACATAACGTTAACGATCCTGGAACAGTGTTTACTTAATTCCTTTCCAAATTTGATTGCGACAGCCGACATTAACTTGCGCTCTCTATCTGTGGGACAAATACAACAGCTGAAAACAATTCTGAAGCATTATAACCTTTATTAGATTTATGCATTCTAGTCGAACGATAAACTTTTGTTAATACAACTTTTCAGAACGTAGTGAAACGTACTGGAGATTGTGTGTTGCAGGGGTGGAATCTTTTATATTCCGTCTGTATGTGTGTTTTCGGCCATAACTCGTGAACGCCGTAACCGATTTTCATGATCTTGGACTCATTCAAACCGGTATAGCCGATTTACCGTGTACATCCCCGAGCGTTTTTTGATTTGGGGTCTGGTTCCGGGGTCAGGGGTCAAAATGTGGCTTTTTGGCCCCATTTTACCCCATTTTAGTACCCTTCACGGAAGCAAGGTTATTTTTATCATAACTATCAATATTTTTCTCTGAATGGATTCATTTCAAAGTAAAATGATAAATGCCGATACCTTTTTTTTTGTTTTTCGATTAATGCTCCGCTTCTGGGTTTATGGGGTTTGAGGTACCTGTGTATGACGCCCCAATGGTTCCTCGACTCAAAATTTGAAAATTTGCTCTGACGTCATGGGCGGCTAAAAAGTTTCACTTGGGGGTTTTCGGGCATAGAAAACTCATTGCCGGTGCCAGTTTTGCTCTGCGACCCATGGTTCCATGGGTACAAGGGTATGTCGCGCCTTTGGTTCGGGGTCAGAGGCCAAAATGAGGGTTTTTACGCCATTTTAGTACCCTTCACGGAGGCAAGGTTATTTTTATCGTAACCTTCGAATTTTTTTCTCTGGTTGGTTTTATTTCATAGTAAAATGACAAATGCCGATGCTTCTTTTTTGTTTTTCGATTAAGGCTCCGGTTATGGGGTTTGAGGTATGGCACCCTCATGCTTCCTCGTACCAAAATTAGAAAATTTGTTCTGACGTTCTGGGCGGCTGAAAAGTTTATCTTGTGGGTTTTCGGGTATGGAAAACTCATTGTCGGTGCTGGTTTTGCTCTGTGCCTCATGGTTCCATGGGTACGGGTGTATGACGCCTCATGGTTAAGGGTCAGAGGTCAAAATGAGGGTTTTTAGTGCCCTTCACGGAAGCAAGGTTATTTTTATCTTAATATTAGAATTTGACTGGTTGGTTTTATTTCATATTAAAACGATAAATGTCGATGCCTCTTTTTTGTTATTCTATTAATACTCCGGTTTTGGAGTTATGGGGTTTGAGGTATGGCACCCTCATGGTTCCTCGAACCAAAATTTGAAAATTTGTTCTGACGTCTTGGGCGACTGGTAAGTTGTACCTGAGGGTTTTCGGGCATGGGAAGCTCATTGCCGGTGTTGGTTTTGTTGTAACTTGTGCTGGTATTGTGTGATGTCCACATATATATAGCATATCGACAAATGCTATCGAGAGCTGATTTGATGTGCACGCAAAAGGCGTAGGTGTACCTATGCTTCACTACGTTCTGCAATCTCGGTAGGGTTACTAGTACTACTGCCAACGAAAGAATAATCATTTGCTGAAACATTCTGCATTGTGCTTACAATTTTTATAAGTTGATAACATAAAGTATTGATAGGTCAACTCTCCGTGGTTCAAGCTGTTCATATACAACTTGACAGGCTGTGGACCTACGTCTATGCTATTATCGAAAGGAACCAGGCTCAAAAAACTTCCTTGTATTTTGTGCGTAAGTTTAGTTTAGCAGTAACTATCTTTGGGCACATTATTTGTCTTTGTTAACTAAACATTCTTTATATACCGAGTGCGTAGTGATAAGCTTGGTTGTAAACCGGTCTGCCAAAATTAGAATGTCGGATTAGCGTTTTGTGATCCATCTGAAGCGGAGCTAAAGCGGTACAAGTTTAGTGTACTGAAGGTTCAATGCCCGCCGAAAATTTTATGTTTCAATACCACAGAAAAAAATCTCCCCTTTTCGCTAAAATTCTTAGAACTGAAAAGCAATGACTTTTGGCAATTTCAAAATTTCGAAGTTCTCGTTTCAGTCAGCGTTCCTCTAGTTCCTGTTTTCCTGGCAAAATCGAGTGCTCCATTCTGCCTTAAAATCTTTGGGTTCATTCCAACTGTCACAATTATCAGCGGATTGTAAAGCTGTTTACATATCATGGTAGTCTTACGAAGTAATATGATCGAGATTTTTTGCTATAAATAACACTATTTCTTGTCTAGCAATGTTACGACACACGATGGCATAATTTTATATAATGTATTTCAGACCGTAAATATCTTAAGAATTTTTGTATGTTGCATGTTAATATGTTTATTTTTTCCATTAATTTTAGAATTACTCAAAACTGTTGATGAACACATGGTCACACGATCCCGGTGTTGTCACGTCAGATTCGTGCTTGCCACAGCTTAACGAGGCGTTACAAAATTCAGCCGTATTTGTTCAGGTAATTAGCACGAATTTAAATTGTGCATTGCATGAATGGTAATGAATTTGTAATTATTGTCGAGAACAACAAACAATGCCATATTTCGATTGCGTAGTTTTGCTACAAACAATATTGTTTCATTTGGTAACAGAATGAAGAGTCATCGGGATTTTTAGGTGCTTATTTTGTATAAAGTCGTACATTATGGTAACTTAATGTGTCACACTCTATATACATTGTAGACTCTACGAACAAGGTCGTAGCTAGGGTAGTCTAGATCCTCTTTTCATTCATGTAAGTTTTTCTGATTTTGTCATAACGTCGAAAGAAAGTAGTAAGGCACTTGGACCGAAAATTTGTGCATTTGTACACACTTAAATAGATTCATATATTAGTTTTGCTAAAATTGCTTGCCGACGGTGTAAATGGACATCATTTTATTAACTGTGAATTTATGAAATAAAGATAGTTCGCCTAATTTAGGCCACGCTTTTTGGCTGTGGACTGTGGGACTGGACCCGCCTCCTTTCGAAATCCTGGATACCTTTGTATGTGACTCTAAATCAAAATAATTAACGTAGTCACTAGTCAGTGTAAAAACAAAAACATTATGCGTATAAATAACATTTTAGAATTGCGTAGTTTTGTAACTAATTGATATTAATTGCTAAAAATCGTTCTGTCCAATTCCGTACTTTGCGTGAGTGCACTACATGTACATAGCCCTGTTGCCATAATAATTTTTGGGCTCGCAATATATCACCTGATTTCCTAGGATGTGGGCTTAGGCGTCTATGCTATGTGATATACACAAGTAGTCGAACGGTTATGTGATATGACCAACTGCCGTTGTAAAGCTCCCCCGCACACTTTTTTCGAAAATTCCTCATTGGATTCCCTTAATTTTAATATTTAATGTGTGTTTAATTTCTGTTACATTAATTTGTCATCGGCGACTCTTTTTAGAGTCATTGAGAACTGAAATATTTGACGCTTCTCGAAAGTCATTTGAAGATTCTCGGCTTGAGCCTTGAGCGAAACCGACTAATTTTTTAACCATGGTGTTTTGGCGTTTGATTTCAATTTCTACGGCAGTCGCAACATTGGCTGTTGCCTTACGTGAACGAACAAAAACAAACTGTATTTCAAAATAAAATTTTATTTTCGCACAAACAATTTCCGGGCGAGCAGAGGTGCATTATGGCGAGTGTTGTACACACTGTTTTAGTTTCCTGAAATGCTATTGATTGTAGTTTTATGTCAGAGACATTTTTCTTCCTTCAAAGATAGGGTAGGTCCATTTTTCATTTCTTTTACTCTTTAGCTCATGTTGATGCTGTTCATCAATAAATGTTAAAGTTTCATTGTGGCTCTTGTGTGCACATTTATGTGACAATAAATACTAAAAATTTGCGTTGCAGCAAGACTAACAACTGTTTAAGCATTGTTTTTGTTCTTAGAATTATTTCGCTAAATTTAATAGCGAACATTTATTTTCTCACAGGGCTATATCGAATCACCGGAGGTTGTGCATGTTCCATTCCCGTCGACCAGCCATTATCCTGTAGCTCCAAGCGATGCTGGTAATATCAGTTGTTACCTCGTGTATTAATATGCCTACTGTATTAATAAATGTGTATTCGTCGAATTATTGTTTGAAATATAACCAAATCTTAATTTACAAAATATTATAAATAACTCTTATCAATCATGTTATGTTACTTGATTGCTGGGTTGTCCAAATGTTAGCGGGCTCTCTGATATTTTTCGGCGTTGCTCCTGAATCGAAACGTCTTACCCCCGGTTCATGCCTCCGGGAAAAACTTTAGGCTACCCCGTGGTTCACAAAGTAAACGTGAAAGCTTTGTTGAAATAAATTCTTAATGTAAAGATATGTATTTAACGATTTGTTCTAAAACTTCTTTTTGAGGGTAGAATTTATAAATTACATAGCAGTTCGGTTTAAAACTCATGTCATACATTAGTTGTTAATTCATCGAGTTGCGAGTGCTGCGAGATGCGATTTATAAATTAGTTTACACAGATTTGCCTAGAAAAATATTAAATTTTACGTTTTAGGAATTTATAGATTTTAGAAGTTCCAGATCAACGGACGTCTTCACTTAGTGCCCTCTAGTAAAATCTGGCGTCTAGCTAAACTTACCGAAGTTTTTAGCGAATAGGAGGCTGATAATTACTGCTGAGAATTTAAATTTCAAATTTAATGTTACTTTGTTCATCTTTTTTCTGTGTAATCAGTACAAGTCAACTATAAAATTCATAACTCACTACTTCAGATATTAATGGAAAGCTAATGATATCTAGTTGTAGTTCGCCATTCCCGTACAACATTATCAGACTTCCACTTTTTACCATAAACGTGTACCAGTTGAAGATTTAATATTTTGAGCAATTTAGAGCATTTGTTTGATGGGTGCCATTTGAGAGTAATATCACAGGGACATGTTGCTATTTGCATGGTATGGTACGTACCATTTACATATTCGGTAAAACAGGTCGGATGCATTATGTAATGATAATGACGTTCAGATTGTTTGGATGTAGCATGCTTTACTTGACATATCATTTTGAGCTACAAGTAAGTAGTGGTTGTAGTAGGCATCCGATACAAATCGCCATTGCACTCGATTTTGCGCCAGTTCATAAGCTACAGACATGAGGTGATTCTGAGCTAGTTACCGGAAGGGGACGCCAAACCCTAGGGGATTTTCGATAGGGGTAGATTCCCTTAGCCTTTGCTGTTCGGTAGCGGATCACAGCGCAGCGATGGTCTTCTTCGTGGTTTGTCACCAACTAGGATGTTTTTTCTGTAGTCAGCCCTAGTCTTTGGATAAAAACCCTTGACCCTCAAGGGAATGGGGTTCGAGTTATTTTCAGGAAATTCACCTGCGCCAGAGGTCCTTATAGTTGAGATCCAGTCCGCGCCACGAGGTGACAAGGACTTGACCTATCGAGCAGAAACGATATGTTACACTAGGGTATTGCACTCCTTTTAAGAGGCACTCGCCCTTTACCATGCTTGGATGTGTTGTTAACAAAACGATACCTTTAAACTATATTTCACAGTTCAAGTCAAAGTTCGCATTACTTTGCCGTTATATATGAATAAAGAGACCAATTCAGTGATATTAGGACATTTATACCGTTACGGAAGTAATGATATTTTAAATTTTTCAGCGCGCCGGGATTCAACTTTGTGGTCGAAAAGTTTCTTTTACATCCGGTTCAATATTCTAGGGAAAGATTACATCCATTCATATAAAATCCTTTCGGTTGGCTCAAAATATAGTTGCCTTATATTTTTGATCAATGCTAAAGATTGCTTAGATTTCGCACGTTTTTAAACATATTTTATGCTTATTTACGCAAAAATTTCTATTCGTATTTTAAGCTTCGCAGTCGAAGTTAGCGTTTCGCTCATCATCTTGGAGATTAGTTGTATTTTAGCACATATTATTTCGCACATACTTTGATAAACCAACGTGCGCACCCGATTTCTTTCCATGGTCAAAACTGCCATCAAAACAAATATTGTCCCGATGTCTGGCAGAGGCATGTTTAGTTCCTGGCTATCCGAAGCGCGACGCTTGTTTTGTCACATGTGTAACAGATCCATGTTGGATCGTTACGAGACAGGTTAATCCTGGCGACATTCTAAAGGCCAACATTTATGAATTTAACCACGTATACTCCCTCCGAGATCGTGCCCCAGTGGCGATGTCTCTGGAACACAACTTAATCCGCTCGCCCTCGGATATACATATATAAGCCCTCGCGTATCCAAATATAACCGGAACAGATCAGGAATCACCGTACATACGTAATCTGAATAAATCAGGAGTAATTAGGTCCAAGAGTTTCACTATGTAACTATATGTATCTTCAGTATTGCGGTTTGCACCGCCGACGTTTCACAACCAGCATTGAAATCATTAGCATTTTAGGGATGGATCATTATAGTATTATCGTCATGGATGTTTGTCGTATCATTGTTTGTGCTCATATGGTGGAAGTATGCGATTTGGCAGCCTGATTACCGTCGTATATTTGAATTGTACCTGTTTCTATATAACCATTCAAGTATAATCGTTGTACCATATCCATACTGTTCTTTTGTTGGTTAAGGCCGGAAAAGCGCCTGCCCGTATATAATTTCGTTATAATTTTATACCGTTTGTATGATTATCACAATACTTGGTTGTAACATTGTAATTCCTAAGTTTGGAGGTACGAATAATAATTGTGAGCAACCTGTTTTGCCAAGGCTGATTTTTAGGAAAAAGTTAGTATTTTTTACGCATATAAACTAGCTCCGTGATAGTTAAAAAATGAGAGTGTGGCGAGCCCTTGCCATGCCCTACTCGTGGATATAGAAGACGGTACGACTCCCCGCCTGCCCCGATGTATTAGGAATAGTCCTACCCCACACGGTAGGAATGCGGAACCCATTGTGAACTTTCATAGAAAAGAGTGGCCGTGGTGGATATCCGTCACGACCGTCCTCACGAGTGAGTACCAAAAAAAGATAGCTGTTCGCCCTTTTTTCGAACAGCAAAGTAGTTTAATTTCTGAAAAGTATAAGTGAAACTGGCCGATATTGAATTTACCAGTGTTGAAGTTTAGCAATTACACTGGTAAATTATGAAGATAAATGAAATATCAGCTACCAGCGTTCATTTTCGCTGGCTAAGTTAGCTGATTAAGTTAGTTAAAAGAGAACATTATGAAAATCTGGAGTCTAAAGTTGCGGCTCCGGCCCATAACTCCGGAACCGTTAAGAATTCGAAAATTAGGCACTTAACATTTTTCGTTGAAAATTTTACGGTCTTTCTAATGATACCGGTCTCGTGGACATCCGGCTAGGATCCACGGACTTATTAGCAAATAACCAGGTACATATAGCAACTAAATCATATTTAATTAAATAACTTAACGAGTATTCGACACAAATATGTGTATAGGACGTCGTTTGGACCGAGGCTTTCTTTTGAGCCCGGAACGGACCCTTGGGCCCACTTTTGAGTACCCTTCCCCATGAAAATCGTAGGAACACAGCCCCGATAGGCCTGTAACCCATCATTGGATTTCCCTCGTCAAATCCGATGCGAATATACTCCGAAAAACTGTAACCCGAACTCGCGGGAGCCGTTTAAAACACTTTAATTCTTTGCGAAAGTTCAGATAGGTTCGTCCGAGAGCCCACCTTCTCCTTTTATTGTCCGAAAGTGGACCTGTTACATATTGAATTGTTCACACGGACACACTGAGTCCGAATCCGAACGTTTTTGGCACTTCGGCCATCGCTGAGGGAACAGCGCCATCTTTTCACCCCTCGTCCCTCGGTTGTTTACATATTCCGTGTCTCTTCTTGAAGCCCACGTGTAAGTACATAAAAGTGTATACGTTAAGATTGATATGAAATTTATCTAAGTTTTATATAAAATTTGTTAGCTGGACTTGCATGTCCAGCGGTTTGCGTTCGTTTACTATCAATATAACGGGTCGATTTAAGCTGCATCTGTAGAGCAAACAGGTACGTTAAGCTGCCTTTCCATATTAACTTTGTATAGAGTCGAAACTTTAATATTAACTGAGAGCGCTTATCAGTAGAAATTGATATTAAATTAATGTCTGTTAGCTGGAACTTTATAAGTTGGTGGTCACTGAGCAGCTAAGTAAACAAGCTGGACATCTAATTTCGGTACGCTAAGTATAAACCCTATATTAAATTTATATAAAGTTTTGGAGTTTTGTATTAGAAGTTTCGAGAAACTTCTTATCAGTAAACGACCACATTAATAATATGAAATTTATATTATATTTATTTGGACGGTCGGAGCATCCACATCTTTGAGTAAACATTATTGCCGTATCAAGTTAATATTAAGCTGAAATTAGCTTAATATTAAGACCTTACTCGAGCTTATGTAAAAACTGGTTTAGTATTAAGTTGCTGGAAGTTTGAAAAGTTTAGTTTGAAGTATAAATGTTTTATATAAAATTTATATTATGGTGGCAATAAATCACTTAAATTGCCCATTAAAACGGCCCAAAATTTGTCGAATTTGGTGATGATAAGAAAATTTGATTAAGAGCTTTAATTTTGGGGTCAAATCGTCCCAAAAGTGCTGACCAAGCACTTCTAACAATTCCATAAATCAAATTTGAAATTTTGAAAATGACACTATAGAAGCGGAGCCACTCGAGCTCTGCAGTGTTCAGTATGACTTCGGCAGCGCAAAGTGCGGTCGTTTTGCAGACCGGCTCTGTCACTCATCATTTTAATTACGGTTTTGCTTAAAGTTTACTGCTTTTACTTGGCTTTCGTTCTGGTCGTGCGGATGGATGGATGGGCGATGGACGTCGAACTAAAGGATCCGATTCTGTAAGTGTGGACAGGGAGCTTTAGATTAAAGACCTCGTGCTACTGACACCAGCTAGAATATTCCCAAAGTGTATTTAAGGTTTAGTAGAAGTGAGATTTCGTGCCTATTAGAAGCAACGTTAAGCATCCGTGGACTCCCTGTCCATACTTTTGTCTACATGATAGTTTAGGCCGCCATAGCGCGTCCCGCCGACCCGTAGCCATAGTTAGCCACTCACACGATTTAGTTGAAAAGTCGAAGTCATACCGAACATCCCTCGGTCGATGGGATTAGGCATAAACAAACGCTACACCCGTGTATGGATTTGTTTTACATTTTTTGTTCGCAATTTTATTCGCAATTTTTCTTAAGCAATGAATTGAATGAGCGCCCAACCGCTCGTGCGCACGTATTGTTATAGACCGAGAATCAACTTAATCGTTCCATAACCGGATTTCTTTTAGGACTGTTATCGAGATTCTATTCGGATATTAATAGTAACCTACATTTCTAAATTGAGCCTAGAATTTAGATCAACCCGTAACCGGATTTGCTAAGTAAATACTCTGAGAGCGAGGCAGTTCACTCAGAGTGGAAATTTAATGTTTCTCAAGAATTACTCCAGGAATTTGGGTTAAATTTTGCTTCCGTAACAATTGATTTAATTCATAAAAGTTTTAAATATCGAGTCGGAAACACGAACCCGACGACTTTGAAGGGGCTTGCCCCCACTGAAAACGTAGATTTGAAATATTTTAAGATTCCTTCCAGGAATTTTGTTGAAACTTTCGGTGTTTCTTCGTAGGAATGCCCACTGCCAAATACAACTTTAAAACCCAACGATATCGAGTCGGAATCGCAAAGCCGGCGGCCGACAGGAGTCCGCCCTACCCAAAATTTCAATCACTAATGATTCAAAATCCATTCCAGAAATCTTGATAAGTATTACTCTACGAGTAGAGGCCCCTTAGACCTTTCACTTGCGCTGCTAAGCCCGGCAAAGCCGTGGCCCATTCAAAAACTATTTATAAAATTATGGACCGGAGCAGCGCAGAAGCCGCACAGAGTCGACACAAATTTCATAGATTTTCATTATTTTTACAAGTAGGTTTTGGTCTTGCTTTTGCACGTATTTTAGACGGTAGAAGAAAAATATTAATTTTCCTAGCGTTGATATCTCCCATTTGTGAACGTTAACATTTTTGTATTTCAAAGTTATCTATGTCGCTAGACGCGATATCGGATCAATCGGGTCTCGGCCCGAAGGATCAATTTTTGTGACGATCGTTGACCCCATCCTGACAAATCGATGGACTAGGTCAAACCCAGCCCCCGCACCAAATTTCACGGAGAAAGGCTGGCAAATTATCGAGGACAACGAAATTATAGGTTTCCCCAGCCGCCCGACGAATTAGGTTAAGTATCCCGGCAGGGACCGAGGATCCAAGTGAATGGAGAACGTCAATTAGGGCAAAATTAGTACACTTGTTACTGTTGTACCTACAATCGGTCTTCCGGTTGCGGTCTTGCGTCATTGAGTAGGAATTATCAGAAGCGCTCAAGGAATTTCAGCAAGAAATAGAGTTTTTTCGAGAGCCGTTTCGATGTCAAAATAGCAAAAGTTATACTTATACCTTTAGGATAATACCGATAGCCTCTAAGGCATCGCTACTTATAGGTTTAGAACCCCTTACTTGATTAGATAAAAATACGTCGTAAACGAATCGAATACCGTCTCGCAAACACATGTTATATCTTGGAATACCCGAATTACTACCGCCGAGCTTGGAAAGGAGTTCATTTTGAGGTTTAACCGTATCTTTTCGTAGGAATTTAGAGTATCGTTCCGCTGAACTGAGCGCTAACGAAGGCCCTTCGTGAACTCCGATTTAGACTCAAAATTGTCAATTTAGCGCTTTTCCCTGGATCCGGCTCAATCTAGCGCTTTCTAGAAATGTGTAATTTTGACCGTCAAGACAAAATATCAAAATTTCTAGTATTGATAAAATACACAACACATTATAATTTAGTAAAAAATTTTGTGGTAGGGAAAAGCTGAAAAGTTAGAAAAATTTGGTCCTAACCTCAATTTACCGGGAGCCCTCAGCCGTTTGTAAGATATCTAACCTGGCCAATCTTGATTCATTCTGGCGCATAATGATGGACGCTCAAAAGGTCCGTTTCGATCGTTATTTAGGCTGCAAAATGAGCACCAACGTAAGCCCGAATTTCGCCTCAGTAGAACCATATTTGGAAACTAATTTGATACAATATTTGGAATCACGAGTGACTTGCTGCACCCTGTTATTAGCGGAAGATTTATCTTGTACCCGCGGTTACCGTTCATGCATATGTATGCGAGTAGGAAAAATAATATCATGCCCTTGTCGCGCTGGAGAAAATTAGAAGTCGTACTGATGGTCACTTCACAAACTTACCTTTGTATCGATATGCACCATTACTTTTTGTTATAATAATTTGTTATATGTTAATCCAACCTTTGTTGTACCTTCTTTATGAATAACTTCATATTATTTGATCATGTACCATAGCCGTGATTAGGATGAGCAAGATCGAGACTTTCTCGCCCGCTGTGTACGCTTCGTCCCGTGTTCCTTGTTTGTACCCCTCATTTTACCGCCTTTCGCTTACCTCAACATATTTTTGTCGCAAATACCCTAATATTCCTAATAGCAATCGTAGTGCCGAGCGAGTAGTTAGTTGAATGGCGCCTCTCGACGATTAACCGATGTACCCCTCGTGTCACTCACCTGTGTTTGGTTTTCACCTGGCCCACTTTTAATGAGTAAGTTGAGCGCAGCTGTCATTAGAAAAGGCTTAGTAGTTTACGCCGTAACTTGAATCAGCTGTGAAAGTTCGATAAAAAAGGCAATGACCCCACATTTACCCCATTTTTCGCTCAGCTCATTCTCCCGATAGCGTACCACACAGTGACATTGTACCTATTGTATTATCCCGTACAGTATGTTCTTGCACATCACATACCTTAGCGTGACTCGCCGATCTCGATATTTGTGAGTGAGTACGACCCGTGCGACTTAGAAAATTTATAAGGAAAGAAATTTCATTCAAAGTTCAAAATTTTCTCTCAACGCCCAAAATGAAAAATCACGCGAATCCGACGTTAAACGTCTAGAGATTTGTCGGACTTTAGTGGGGGCCACTGGCTGAATCAATTAACCGTTCATGGAAGTAGGAAAGCAATTAATAGAAAATTTTTTAACACACTTCCAGGTGGAACGATGATAGGGAATAGTGGTATTCTCTCTTTGCCCTGAGAGCAAGTGACGAAGCCAACCTTCCTAGGCACCTCAAAAGTAGTACCGCTTAGGCTACGTGCGCAACCCGTCCGGCAGGATCAGAACACATCCTGCGGCTTGCTAAGCTAAGTAGTCTCCTGGGACTGATGCGAATTTAGAAATTTGCACCCATTGGGTCCGCCCTCGAGGCTACGATGGCCGGTGTCGTATGGGCATTACGTTGTAGAAGTGTGTAATGCCGCAGCGCCACGTCGATCTGATACACATGCATAGAGCAGTGACCGTCAGGTATGTCTTTTGCATCATACTTACCTAAGTATTGTTTCAGACACCGGTTCTATAAACGGTCACCCTGTAATATTGAAGTTGTGTCAACTGCTCGAACTTCCACATTCCTGTGGCTACATTACACTTATTCGCATTCACCCACAACAACAACAACTTTCTCTGTCGAATTGTTTGCCAAACCCATCTGCTTCGTCACGCACGAAATCAACTTCAGAATCGGACAGTTCTATATCTGCAACTGATCTCGTATTTAGCGGATCTGGAACAGCGAAGTCTGCAGTTGCAAGAACGTCGTCGAATTTGTTAGTTTTACGATATTGTTTCTATTACCGAATTTTAAGCGCTTAAATAAACGCAATGTTTTCTGTAAATCATATTCATTAAGTGTATTACTATCAGCAAAAATGCTCAGAATGTCTAGTCCTGTACGGAAGTGTTTGTAACACACCATCGTGTTTTGAAAGCTTCAAGTTTCAAACGTTCGCCCTATAACAACGTAATCAATAAATTTATATTAAAAACAAAATCAAATGAAGCCGCTAGTCGTAAATCTGACTCGCCATGTATTTAACAAAAACTTGGAACGCTGTTGACACTCAACTATGTCGAAAAATTTCCTTAAACCACAGCTTACTAAACATGTTTCGCGACATTTTACGTGTACGGCAAGTAAAAGCTAAATTTAATCGATATTATGAATATATTAAAATTAGTTTGCAATCCGCACTAGCTTTCCCGCGGGCACCGGTTTCTGACCGAGGTACTACCTAGACAGTGGCCGGCTATGGGACACAGAAGCCTGTCGGTATTATCTAACAGGATATCGTGTGCTGTGGGTGTCGTATTTATTACGGAAAATAGTGATTTTTACGTGACATGTACATTATACAGATGAATGAAAATTAGTATTGCGAAACGTAATTTTGTTTCAATACATGTACGATTTTAACACTAACGACGCAATACAGCCCACCAGTTGGCTATATTTTTTGTACATAAAGACATCATAGTGCACAGATAAGTAACAACACAGTTGCTGTCCTAACGAAATATAAGTTCAATCGAAAACGAGCAAAATCGCATTCGGTTGAAATTTGGTTTAATCGAGAATAATAGAAATTTTTATATCTGCAATTTATTTATTTGCGCTAAGACCGAAATCATTCGAAATTGAGTTTAGTCAGAATGTATCAAAATTGATCGAAATTTCGTTTAACAAGATGTCGATCGATTTCGATAGATGCTTTTGTACTTATATTTGGCCGCGACTGTTGTGCCTTTTATAATGCACTGTTGTTAAAATTCTGTTTCATGTTCCACACTCATGCACTATTAGCTGTATTGCTCTTCATAAATACGAATTTTTTTTCGTTGCATCAGTCATTCACATTTTATCTTATATTACAATGCTAAAATATTAAAAGCGAAAGCTGATCTAGACTTCTTGCTGCATGGCTACGATCCTCACCAAAATTGCAAGATTGTGTTGCTGTGAAACGCTTTGGAATAGGTGTCGGACGACGAAGACGAATATGTGGCATTTGATGGCCCAAATTCATCGATTAAATGTCATGTTTAATCAGCGCCCATAATTTTCACATCTTTCAAAAATTGCGAAAAAATGGCATTACATGTATTAGTAGTATGATCCAAATAGTGAGTAGTTGAATTCGAGTGGAACGAGAAATTGCAATTTTGGCTCTGGAGGGGGGTTGAGGAGGTCCTGTCTGTGTGTGTCTGTCGCACCTGGATCTCGATAACGGTTGGGCGGATTTTGATGCGAGATAGCTCATTCGAACCGCAATGGTCGATTTAGGTGTAGTGACGGAGCCTGATTTTTGAATTTTTTTCCCGTGGGAAAAGTTATGGGGCAAAATGACGTCATTTCGGCCCATTTTTCGGGCACACCCTCCAGTTTTTGCGACTTTCTCAATAAGTAAACGAGTTATTCGCAAACTAATAGGCCCATTCCATGTAGCTTTCCCAGGGCTTTCCAATGATATATAACAAGTTTTTCAACTACTTCCCAATCTGGAGTCTATAAGCTTATAGTTGGCGCCAAACTTGGTATAAAAAATGACGTTTTCGAAATTTTTGGCGAGAAGTCGTGGGAAAAGCACCTGAATGTGTGTTTACTGTTGGTTTTAGTGTCGGATATGGTGTTTTCTAGGCCGACAAGCTCATTGCGAGTGTCAAAAACATTGTGTGGCAAATATTTTTCACTTCTGCTTCGGGGCATTGTTCTCACCACTCGAATTCTGGCTCGCTCACCACTCGAATTCTGGCTCGCAAGCGAGCTTCACTAATATAATAAAGGTGGTTAGAGTTTTTCATTATTGGCAGCGTAACGACTGAGACAGTTATTAGGGTCATTTCACGCTACGATGTCCTTTTGCCCCAGAAAAAATGAATAATGACTTTTTGGCTCCGATTATCTTCATTTTTACACGCTATGACCAAAAAACGTCAAGGATCCCTAATTTGAGGTCGTTATAGTAAATTTTGTAACCGTTTTTATGCTATGATTTCCCAAATACAACCCCCTGCTGCTCAGCAGGGTACCATAAAATGGCCTCTGGTATGCTCCAGGTTGCATGTAGCCTCGATTTTGTGATCGTATCTCGTGCAGCCCGTCAGCGCGGTCAAAATGACGTCATGCGGAACTCCGTATATCAAAAATTAAGCTTTTTGTGCCTATTTTTGGGTCAAATTCAACACTTTTAAAACACGGGGGTGCCGATTTATACCGGTTATTAAATGGAAACGAAGCGGCCATAAACGGTAGCTATTTATATCGATAGTTTAGCCTGGGGGAAGTGTTATGCAAAAAACTTCACAACATACCCTTTGCCAGATATGTTAGAATGCCGGAAGTAGCTGGTGGTCGGGGGGGGGGGGGTAAATATGTGAAATGGCCAATTCGACCGTGTTTAACCAGCATAGTTAACTTGAAACCAGTATGTAAGATATTCTATACCACAATTTCCATTATGAGGGGTACAAAATGGCAGCCCATATCAACTGCCAGTGTACATGCCTGAGACATGGTCGGGGGGGGTAAATTTAGAATTTTTTCAAAAAAAAATAATTTTGCGGCATATGTCGTCCAAATGTATTGCCACAATGTATTATGAACCAAAAGCGTGAAATTTCCTCGAAATAGCATCATATGTTCGATTTTTCCGCATTTTGGTGGTGGTCGGGGGTGGGTAAAAGTGCGGTCGGGGGTGGGTAAAAGCCTTAGATCAACAGGTCGGGCGCGAGATAGAGCTCAGGTCGTTTTACCATTCGCTTCGCGATTGGAAAGAACTATAACAGACAAATTAATTGACTTCTACTGACTCCACCATACTCCTAACTAGCAACGGTGGGGGGGGGTAATCAAATTTGCTAAAATCGACCTTTTGGCCCTATCGCTGGGGTAAGTAACAGCAAGCACGTGGGTTAATATTTTTTCAAAAGGCAGCCAGGGGACAGGTATGATATATGAACAACGTTTATGTACCATGCATAAGTAACGAGCAATGACCAAAAAAGAATTTGGTCGGGGGGGGGGGGGTAAAACTGGGGTTCATGGCATATCGACAGCTGTCACTCTCCATGATTGGAGTAGATTTGAAAATCGTGCAATAAAAATGTGTAGACCTGACTAATCCTGCATAGAAAAGAATTTGGGCCATAACTTCCAACACGGAGCCACGACACTACCCGAAAAAAAGAGTTTGTAAAATTAGTCATTACGATTTTTGTCAATTTGGGACTTATGTGGATGTCCAGCCTCTTACGGCGTGCGTGAATCCGAAGTATTTTTTTGTTTTAACTAGCTAACTAATAATGCTTCCTAGCGTAAATAACATTTTTACCAGTTCCCTGCACGTTTATGTGCTACTGGCCAAAATATCCAGTTTTACCCCCCCCGACCAAAAGGTCATCGTAGCGTGAAATGACCCATTATTGGTAGCTTGTTTTTTGTATTGGTTATACGACTGAGAATTTGTAAGTAAGTTGCTTCTTTAGCTGTGCTGAAATTCGATTCTTCTATAGTTGTTTTATTGCTGCAGCGGATTTATCGACTCGATGTCTTCCGACACAATGCTTTTTCACTTTTAATATTCTTTGAAAGATTAATGTTTTCTTAGCACTCATTAATGTACGTTTTAACAGAACGCTTTCGCTAATGTAAAACATAATTATACTATGTGACAGCTACAAGATGCGTTTTGCAATGTTGACCGCTATTATTTAATGAGCTGGCGCTGAACTTTATCATTTACTTTTCGCCATGTTCGCCAGATCTGAAGCAATTAAATAGGATATAGAGAACTCGCTGACACGGGGCAGTTTGTGAAGGTTGTAAAAAAGTAAAGCTGCCTATTGTTATGTGACAACGTTTGCTTGTACATGTATAAGCTCAGATTTAGAATTGCTGTTTTGCGGCTGCCAGGACATTATCATACGAATGTCCATTATTTCAACTCGTGAATGTCTGGTAACAATCATTTATACGGCGTTTTTGTTTTTAAAAACAAAGTATATACTCAGTGAAATGCTTCATAATTCCGTAGCTAGTTTAGTTTGAGTTTATATTGCTCTTCTTTTGTTCAGATCACAATCAGACAGAGACCCACGCAGGTTATCATCGAGTCACTCGTTTTCATCGACCACAGCGACAAATATCACTTATTCTGAATGGGTGCTGTTCGATCTGACATATGGCATACCATTGTTTGATTTCGATCTAAACCGACAAATTTGCGATCGTCTGACCCAGATGAATCTGTCTGCCGGTGAAAGGTATCCTTTATGCCAGTTGATTCAATAGTACACTAAAGTTGATCTATGGCGGTGGTATTATGTCTTGAAAGTATTCACACAGCAAAATAAGTCGAAATTGTGTAGTACTGGTTGATATCAGTAGATTAATTACGATTCGGGATATATTAGCATATATTTCGCTTCTTGAATAGCACGCGGTTCTGAATGTGTTATGTAATACCTTCGATATATTTGGTTGATTCTCATTCAAGTAATTATATTTCTTTACCGTTTTTGGCTTCCGTTGAGTGGGAATCATTGTTTTGCAGTATGTATATTATATTTTGTAACAACTTTTCTGTTATTTGTTATCACAGCTTAATTTAATTCTATGTTAAAATCATTGATTGATCTATCACATGTACCACAGTAATCACATCAGTTTTTATGCCTTGTTTTTATTGTTATCTGCAAAAGCGTTGCTCTTTGATTTTACATCGAAAGTACAGTTACAGTCAGAATTAAGTGCTTAGAAAGTGAACGAAGTTTCGTTCGATTTCGGTCGTTTCCGTGTAAACGATAATCTATCGCTTACGATTATTTTAAATAAGTTCGAATTCGTAAAAATAAAAAAAATTGCTTGTGATTAATTTAACAAACTTCGTTTTAACAAAGATCGTTGGATTGCGCTATCGTTCGATTTCATCAGCGGTCGTTTTATGTGTTCTTAATCTTGATTGTAGCTGTATCAGGAATTATTTCGTTTTTTTATAAAACGAACGGCTAGAATGTACGTTAGTGTGGTTTTTCTTTGTTGTAACATATACTGATACCCATCAGCGTTTCTTTCAGCCTGGAAAATCTAACTACAACGAATCGAAAATTGGCTCTGAAACTGCTCAGTTTTATTCGCTGTTATCAGGTTAGTTGCTCTTAATGGACAAATGATAATTGAATTTCTGGCGATGGGGGATCGAGAATCCGGAACATTATATTCTAGCTACCACCAACGATTACGATTGTCTTATTTTGAACATTATCTTGCATATTATTAGTTATACTAGCTCCTACGTGATCTTTTAACGCCGTAGTTGAATGAAAACTGTTTAGAGTAGTGCTATTTTGAAGACTGTGATCGGAAAAATCTATTGGTTAACGTCATAAACCTGGGAGTAAATCTTAATCGATACGGAAAAACCGGAACATGTATTCTAGCCATCATCGAGGGGTTTCCGATTATCTTACTTTCAAGATCATCTTGCATATTAATCAGATTAGCTTCTCTACCTGATCTTGTAAGATGGTAGCTGAGTGAAAAACTGTTTAGAGCGCTATATGACCGGAAAAATTAAGATTAGCATCAGATATCTGGGACTAGATTTAAGATTTAATCGACCAAATCACATAAAATTTTTCTCGCGTTTGGTGTTACTGATTTATACTGCCCTTGTAGTTTAGATATCTATTTTTATATGGAGGGTGTTTTGCATCTAGCTCAGACATCTAATATTGCGCTGTTACTCTTGCTCAATTTTGCAATTATGGCCAGAAAAAAAGTGAAAATAGTTGGTTGAAATTGCGAACGATTTCCACTGAAACACGTTTCGATGGACTTTAATTTAAGGAAAATTCAGTTGATTTCTCGACAATTAAATAATTCAATTTATAAAATTTTGGTTAAATGCAAAATCCATCGAGTTCAATCGATTACGGTTACACGATATTTCGATCGATATTGCCATTTCGAGCGTTTGAGATTGTGCCAATATTTGGCCATAATTAAATTTAACAAAACGATGAAACTGAATGCTCAAAGTGGTGAAACTGGATACGTTGGTGATGCAGAAATAATTTTTCACGCAAACACTAGTTTGCGTATTTAATATTATATGAGCCGTCTCGACTTCGCTAATAAATTCTAACTCCATATACGTCCAAGAGTATAATATTGTTGTTATTCTATGCCGTATATCTGACTAAAAGTAATGATATTGTGTTTGAAAGCCACAACATAATCTATTCTTAAATTAATATTAATTGGATGGACATATTTTGTTTGATCTACTAGTTCGTGTTTTTAGGAAATTCCTCTTGATGCATCAGAAGATGGTGGTGATGACCGCCGCGCTCCATTTCCAACCGAAAGCTTATATTTTGAAGACGGTCACGTTCGGCATTGGATAGGTGATTAAGATAGCGATCCTGGATGTGTTCCTTGATCATACAGCCTCACCTGACGGATATAAACTACACGGGCGACATTATAGCACATCCATAATGTACATGGTCAAGTACATAAATAATTTTGGACGTAGATTCGAAACGATTGAATAGCCAACTGGGTAGTGTATTCTAAATAGGACTAGTCATTTAACGTTTGTCATATATTGACACCAATATACACACTAACACCAATAATCGATGTCGGTTTAAATATTCAGGTTTGTTTCCATCAGTTAAGAACAGTTATTTTATTCCGATATTTCTATTTATTATGCTAATTTCATGTATGTAGCCGTAACTTAAACTATGTAAGTGTAATTGAAAGCGGTCGGAATTAGTAGTTTTTAATTGGTTATGTAAGAGCGATCAAAATCAATCGAAATATGCCTGAATTTAAAGTCCGTCAAACTTTTTGTTTCCATCAGTTAAGAACAGTTATTTTATTCCTGTATTTCTATTTATTATGCTAATTTCATGTATGTAGCCGTAACTTAAACTATGTAAGTGTAATTGAAAGCGGTCGGAATTAGTAGTTTTAAATTGGTTATGTAAGAGCGATCAAAATCAATCGAAATATGCCTGAATTTAAAGTCCGCCAAACTTTTCGTGTATATTTAATCAATTAAGAATGAAAATTTTGTTTTCGAAACCAGCCGAAATTTCCGTCATTATTTTGCAATTCACATATTTCAGCCAAGACTGTGTTCGGCCACATCACTATTAGTTTCCTCCGCTTTTCGTGAGTATTTTATTTGTGGACAGCTTTATCGTAATATGCCCTTGTTGGTACTCTGTAGTAGATCCTACATAAGTGGTGTAATACAACATTGTTGAAGCGGGACGAGCGGAGTTTCCACCTAAAGCTTTCTTAGAGGCGAAAATCGTAAAACAATTCTTGCGTTTGTCCGCCTGTGAAGATCAGAACTCATCCCGGGATGGATGAATCTTCACAATATTTTATTCGATCACAAAAAATTGATGCCCTCTCATTAGATGCTAAATGTTCCGAGTCAAAATGGGCCCGAAGGTCCATTGGTGGCATTTTTTAATTTGTCTATCCGAGTATCTATTTTTCGCGCCCTATTTAGAGATAGAGGCTTCGCAGAGAACACCATACAAAATCCTCTCCTCGAGAGCTACAACATGATATTTTGCTTTTTTGTCAGAGCTGCCATTTTGGAGCTATGGGCCGAACCTTAAAAAATACTTAAAAATAAAAGTTTCAAAATTTTTGCAAAGCAATTTTTTTGGTCATTCAGCCGGTTAACCACGTTGATTTCATTGTTTTAACCTCATATTGGTTGTGTTATTAACCCTGCGGGACTGTATCGGAACTAAATTTGATATGGCACCGACAATAGTCAAAACTGTTCAATTTTTCATTATAGATATAAGACTTGGAGCCCTGATACGTAAAAGTCACTCCTAAAATGATCAATTTTCTTAAAATCTGTGATTTATAAATCTCAAACGTTTTCGTATTTTTGGCTATTAGAATTTAACTAAACTCATTAGAGAGAAGTTTAATATATGACTAAAATGATCGAAGCGTTGTCATTGAAGCATTGTCGGTGCATATTTGCTATCATGGGACCATAATCGGGTTTAGGGACCTGAATTTGGAACGATAAAATGGTTAATAAGCTCATAGTAGCCACACTTGCTCTATTTCCTTCCGTTTTGCGAGTTACTAGCTACTATATTAAGTTTTACCATCACTTTACAGCTTACAAATTTATAGCTAAGCCGGACCAGACATTGGCAAAGCAAAATTAACGTGGCATAGTACATTACCTGTTGTATCGTAATGTGTAATAACGGTGACGCAGCTGCATGGCGCAACTTCCTAACACCATGCCCGTACGACCACGGCTATCATAACCTCAAGGGCGGACCCTAAGTTTTCTATTTTAGCCACTTTTCTTGGTCAGACCCAAGAAGTTACGGAGCTTAGCAGGCCGCAGGCGCGCTTTACGGGGTGTGTTCGGACCCCGCCCGATTGGTTGCGCACGTGTCTAGTATCCTGGTATGATTGCTGAGGTCCCACAGGGAGGTTGACACCGAAACCTGCTCACAGGTCATAATGTCGAACCGATATTCCCTGTCCTAATCTAATGGAAGTTGTTTAGTCTAGCGTAACCTGAAGTATAAGACGAGCTATGTTTGGTTTTGCAGGGTAAATTTTGAGTTCACTTAGTTTATCCTCGGCAGAACACTTTATCCGTTGTAGCCATATGGCCCCCACAGGGTTCCGACAGTCCCT
>JASANE010022719.1:0-14021 GCA_030248225.1 Trileptium ribeirensis | reverse complement strand
TATGTACGTTCAGTTACGTATTGCTCAGCTCCACCGCCGTTGAAAATTTTCAACGGCGGTGGAGCTGAATAAGGAAATTTAACTGTTATTAAACGACAATGCGCGAGGATGAAGAAGTATTCCGATGTTCAGTGAAGCCGACCGCGACAGAAATTTTCAACGGCGGTGGAGCTGAATAAGGAAATTTAACTGTTATTAAACGACAATGCGCGAGGATAAAAATATCCGATGTTCAGTGAAGCCGAGCGCGACGGAAATTTTCAACGGCGGTGGAGCTGAATAAGGAAATTTAACTGTTATTAAACGACAATGCGCGAGGATAAAAATATCCGATGTTCATTGAAGCCGACCGCGACAGAAATTTTCAACGGCGGTGGAGCTGAATAAGGAAATTTAACTGTTATTAAACGACAATGCGCGAGGATAAAAATATCCGAGGGGGGGGGGGGGTTGGGAAAAATATCATGTTCAGTGAAGCCGAGCGCGACGGAAATTTTCAACGGCGGTGGAGCTGAATAAGGAAATTTAACTGTTATTAAACGACAATGCGCGAGGATAAAAATATCCGATGTTCAGTGAAGCCGAGCGCGACGGAAATTTTCAACGGCGGTGGAGCTGAATAAGGAAATTTAACTGTTATTAAACGACAATGCGCGAGGGGGGGGGGAGGATAAAAATATCCGATGTTCAGTGAAGCCGAGCGCGACGGAAATTTTCAACGGCGGTGGAGCTGAATAAGGAAATTTAACTGTTATTAAACGACAATGCGCGAGGATAAAAATATCCGATGTTCATTGAAGCCGACCGCGACAGAAATTTTCAACGGCGGTGGAGCTGAATAAGGAAATTTAACTGTTATTAAACGACAATGCGCGAGGATAAAAATATCCGATGTTCATTGAAGCCGACCGCGACAGAAATTTTCAACGGCGGTGGAGCTGAATAAGGAAATTTAACTGTTATTAAACGACAATGCGCGAGGATAAAAATATCCGATGTTCAGTGAAGCCGAGCGCGACGGAAATTTTCAACGGCGGTGGGGGGGGGGGGGGGGGGGGGGGGGGGGGGGGGGGGGGGGGGGGGGGGGGGGGGGGGGGGGGGGGGGGGGGGAGGAGCTGAATGAGGAAATTTTACTGTTATTAAACGACAATGCGCGAGGATAAAAATATCCGATGTTCATTGAAGCCGACCGCGACAGAAATTTTCAACGGCGGTGGAGCTGAATAAGGAAATTTAACTGTTATTAAACGACAATGCGCGAGGATAAAAATATCCGATGTTCAGTGAAGCCGAGCGCGACGGAAATTTTCAACGGCGGTGGAGCTGAATAAGGAAATTTAACTGTTGGGGGGGATTAAACGACAATGCGCGAGGATAAAAATATCCGATGTTCAGTGAAGCCGAGCGCGACGGAAATTTTCAACGGCGGTGGAGCTGAATAAGGAAATTTAACTGTTATTAAACGACAATGCGCGAGGATAAAAATATCCGATGTTCAGTGAAGCCGAGCGCGACGGAAATTTTCAACGGCGGTGGAGCTGAATAAGGAAATTTAACTGTTATTAAACGACAATGCGCGAGGATAAAAATGGGTGGGGGATCAGTGTATAAAGGCCGCCCGCGCCACAGAAATTAGGCGGGGGGGCGGAAAGGAAATTACCTGATATTAAACGACAATGCGCGAGGATAAAAATATCCGATGTTCATTGAAGCCGACCGCGACTGAAATTTTCAACGGCGGTGGAGCTGAATAAGGAAATTTAACTGTTATTAAACGACAATGCGCGAGGATAAAAATATCCGATGTTCAGTGAAGCCGAGCGCGACGGAAATTTTCAACGGCGGTGGAGCTGAATAAAGAAATTTAACTATTATTAAACAACAATGTGTGAGGAGTAAAAAATGTCCGATGTTCAGTGAAGCCGAGCGCGACGGAAATTTTCAACGGCGGTGGAGCTGAATAAGGAAATTTAACTGTTATTAAACGACAATGCGCGAGGATAAAAATATAGGGGAGATTTTGGGTGGAGTGTGATTTATGTTTTGTGGGGTAGTGTTTGAGGGGGAGAGAACAGAGAACCGATGTTCATTGAAGCCGACCGCGACAGAAATTTTCAACGGCGGTGGAGCTGAATAAGGAAATTTAACTGTTATTAAACGACAATGCGCGAGGATAAAAATATCCGATGTTCATTGTTTTGGGGGGGTGTGGGTTGTTGCGCGGTTTTGTTGTGGGGCGCGGGTTTGGGGTGGGTGTATTTTCTTTTTGTCTGGTTTGTCTGTTGTGGGGGCGGGTTTTCGGTTGGATTGGTTTGTTTTGGCGGGGATTATGTGTTTTGGGGCGGGGGGGCTGGGCGCGGGTATGAAGCCGACCGCGACAGAAATTTTCAACGGCGGTGGAGTTGAATATAAAAATTTAACTATTATTAAACAACAATGTATGAGAGTAAAAATGTCCGATGTTCAGTGAAGCCGAGCGCGACGGAAATTTTCAACGGCGGTGGAGCTGAATAAGGAAATTTAACTGTTATTAAACGACAATGCGCGAGGATAAAAATATCCGATGTTCAGTGAAGCCGAGCGCGACGGAAATTTTCAACGGCGGTGGAGTTGAATATAAAAATTTAACTATTATTAAACAACAATGTATGAGAGTAAAAATGTCCGATGTTCAGTGAAGCCGAGCGCGACGGAAATTTTCAACGGCGGTGGAGCTGAATAAGGAAATTTAACTGTTATTAAACGACAATGCGCGAGGATAAAAATATCCGATGTTCAGTGAAGCCGAGCGCGACGGAAATTTTCAACGGCGGTGGAGTTGAATATAAAAATTTAACTATTATTAAACAACAATGTATGAGAGTAAAAATGTCCGATGTTTATTGAAGTCGACCGCGATGAAAAGTTTCAATGGCAATTGACTTGAATACGAAAATTTAACTGTTTACTAAATGCTGTGCTGAGACCGTTGGGTTGATAGCGTTAATCTAATTTTATTAAGTAAAATTACTTTAATACTTTTATGCGAACGGCAACAACGAAACTGCCGACAGCATTAATGATGTCACTCTGCATCATGTACCTAACGTTATGATCAAGCACTGCTAACAAATGAGTCAAATCGTATTGGGGTTTTAACAGGTTATAATCTAAATGATAAAATTGGTCTTTTCGACTTGCGCCTCCAACCCAAAAATGTCTAATTTTAAAGAAACATAGTTATTTTGGTTCCACTGGAATCAGTTCATCAATACAATTAAAAATCAACATTAGAACAATATTTATGACAATTTTTTGCAATTTTTATTTATAATTCGATAAGCTGAATCGATTGGTAGTATAAAAATCAGGGGAATGTTTGGATCAACACGTAGAGAAGGCTTAGTATTTTATTTAAATGATCGTAGCTCCTTAGCCGATGCCATAATTGAACTGATTTTACCACTGGACAATGCGGTTCGAATGGTGTACTAAATTATACATTTACTGAATTATACATTTAGATGTAGTTGAATTTACTGAATTATACATTTACATGTAGTTGAATTTACTGAATTTCCGGGCTGGTGGCCACAGAAGAGAAGACTTCTCAAAATTTGCTTACATTTTGTTTTGTACTAAAATTCTAATTTGTCCCCCTGTCTCGTCGTACTAGTGTCTATTTCAGTCATACAACGTTCACGATCGTGCGACCTAAGGTCAGATCCACTGCTAAAATTCAAGCTGAATCGAATTACTTATAACTTAGCTCAAGCGATAATCGCAAAGTGGCCTGATATTAGCCTCAGGTACGGCATTGTTTGACTTCTGCTACTGAACAGGCGGAGATATATGAATGCCATTGTAATTCTAAATTTTGATTTTTGATTTAGATTACCTATTGTAAATCCAGCGATAATTAAACGACAATGTATTAGAATAAAAATGCAATGAAGCAGACGTCGATGGAAATTTTAGCTCAATACGAAAATTTAACATTTTAAAGGACAATGTACAAAAATAATAATGGTCGTTATTCAATGAAACCAACGTCGATGGAAATTTTAGCTCAATACGAAAATTTAACATTTTAAAGGACAATGTACAAAAATAATAATGGTCGTTATTCAATGAAACCGACGTCGATGGAAATTTTAGCTCAATACGAAAATTTAACATTTTAAAGGACAATGTACAAAAATAATAATGGTCGTTATTCAATGAAACCGACGTCGATGGAAATTTAGCTCAATACGAAAATTTAACATTTTAAAGGACAATGTACAAAAATAATAATGGTCGTTATTCAATGAAACCGACGTCGATGGAAATTTTAGCTCAATACGAAAATTTAACATTTTAAAGGACAATGTACAAAAATAATAATGGGCGTTATTAATGCCTAGGCTAGACATTATTTACGAAATATCGACCGATTTGACGGTATAAACTCTGAACGGTGATGGCCATTTATAGCCATGGTCACTTAATTTGTCGGCGTACCACCACCTATCGCATTCGAAAAGTGTCGTCATTTGTAGGACCGGGTTTTCATTCTTTGCCGTAAAACCGGTGGTATAATACAAAAATGGCGTATTTTCGTGAATTTAGTTCATTAAAAGCCCAATGACAGTTGGGAATAGGTCACTTATTAACCATGATATCAAAGATGGACGAGCCGAGCGAAAATACAAATCAAAGACTGCCTCAAAATCAACGACGAGGTATGGAATGATATAAGTATTATTATATGACAATGTAAATCAGAATATAATTCCTAAATTCCACTGCAGCGGTGTGTTATTAAATCCTGGTAAATGTTGTCACGCCAATAGTAAGAACTGAATTATCCCTATCGATGAGACTTTGAGAGGTTCCGAAAATGGTGCTGGTCCTTTATCGGTATCAAGACTGACACGGACATAATAATCGGTTTTCGGATCAAGTTTATGCACGTTTAATTAACGACAACACCAAATTTTGTGTTATTTTTTATCGAGGTTGAGAGTTTCACGGGTTTCGAAAACGGGGCTGTTCCTTCATCTATATATAAAACTTTACACAGGTATAATCAGTTTTCGGCTCACGGTTATACACTTCTAATTGACAACAACATCAAAATTTGAGTTACCTTTCGGTGGGATTGACACTTTGACAGGTTCCGAAAGCGGCGCTGGTCCGGCGACGGTATAAAACCTGACACGGAAATAATAATCAGTTTCCGGTTCAAGACTGTAGATCTTGATTGAATCTGTTGTAGTATCTTTGGTAAACCATCCGTCGAGCGGCTGATTGGGGTCTTTGCTGTATAGAACCTCATACTTCTGAAATAAATATGATTGGCTATACGAGTTAAGGAAATAAGCAAAGTTTTACACAATATTGCCTGAAGGGATTACACGATGTCCATAGGGGCGTAAACGATTTGGATTGGCCGGGGTGGGGGGTTACAAGCTGTGATTTCCTTGTACTTTATCACTGAACAGTCTGAAATGTATAGACAGTAAGAAATATGCAATTAACACTCAATATTTCGGTTAAAATTGCAATTTTGCCTTAAATCTATTGAGCAAACAAGGTTGCGCTATGGTTACGGTTTGATGAGCGGTGTGTGCGATAAGCATCGCTGTGAGCTAAATCGGACGCAAACTCTGCTTAGATAAGACGTTTCGTCGAAAACGTGAGCCAAATTCAAGGTCGCGAAACAGGATCCACCCACTCCCCCTCTGAGAAATCTCAAGGGGCGGCAGTACCCTTTACGTTTCGATCCCGCGATATGACGATGTCACGTAATAATACGACGTGTTCGTTATAAATTTCACACAATGTGAAAGTTTTGTCCACGTACAGTCTGTATAGCGTCATTATAGATATGGTTTACATGACACCATCAATACATTCTAAGCAAATATATATAATTGTAATATTTCGGACACCATCAGCAATTCTGTATTGTTTTATGGACACCGTGAAATTCAAGCTAACGGTTATGAAAGATCATTGAAAAAATTGCTAGTCGTTTTTCTGTTATAAGAAGTCTCTCTCGGAGCTAAAAATATGACCCATGGGTTACAGGTCACTTTTCTGATCATTTCCGGTGGGTCAACGCAAGTCACAGGTCAAATACTTTACACGCGTGACCGGCTTGTATCAAAACCTCAATATTTTATGCCAAGATATAACAATTTACCTTTGTGCGGTCTATTTCACAAGGCTAAAATTACGACCGGTTTGTAAGGTACCCTAATTATTCAGAATGTATACAATTCTTGTTTTTATGTATTCATACTAAGTTACAAAAATAATAATTTGTTCATAGGCACTCGACTAGTAATCAAAACATACATATAAATATTCATTTACAACATGGACTGTGAGTAAACTTTTAAATCCAAAGTATTCATGACAGACCTCTTACACTTTGTGACACTGGAAAGAAAAATCCTTGTGTTGGGAGACATTTCAACTCATTATATATAATAGTTTATGTAAGATTAGAACGCATAATGTAATTTCTTCGATTTGTAATGACTATGTCGGGCTGCTAAATTTCGTATGTGGTTACCAGATTGTAATTTAAAATTTAAAGTTTGCACGAATCCAAAGCTTTCAGGGCGTAAACACAAATAATTATATTTTCACAGAGAAACCGTTTGAAGCCATACACAAGAGCCTTATTCACAATAAACCGGCTTTTTCAGGCACACATGTTACATTGCAATGATATTGACCCGATTAAACAAACATTAAAAAATGAATTACCAATGAATGGTACTATTTCGAACACACTCAATGAGACAATGTCAAAGATTTTAGTTAGTATGTTGTACCTTGACCAATTTGTTAGAAAGACTATTCACAAATCTCAATTTTCATAAATATTCTTTTAGGAAGAAAAAAGCCGGCTGAGTGACCAAAGTTCTGCTTTACGGCGCTAATGGTATTGACAACCAGTGTTTCCATTATTTCCATTAGCTTAGCATCGGCTCTGTGATATTATCCTTTTTATCACATAAAAACAGATGTCGTAGGTTTCGTTAGTTCGCCGACCCAAAAGGGTAGACGGCCATGGTGCGGGGTGGGCGGGAGCGTGACCTGGTTACATAATGTCGAAGTTTTCCCCTATTCTTCATAGTTTTTCCAACATTTTCCACTAGCTTGATGCGCGGAAGAGGTCGGTCCGGGTTAATATGGCTTGAGGTGTTAGTAGAGGTGGGGCTCCACTCCAGGAGTTAGTTTATACGCTCCATATATCATATATACATATGTTTTTGTAAATAAGACAAAGATGTATCATTGTCTTCAAATTCGTTAATATGCTAATACGAATTCGTGCACTGATATCTATATCTATAGTAGCCAAAAACTGTGCATTAAACTTATGTCACGCTTGGTATACTACTGCCTCACCGTTGCTTCAGGAATAGGGTTCCAGTTCAATCCAACGTAGTCCGGTTCAACGCGGATTTGTATTTGAAGTTCGGATGACGGCTTCATTCCACCAGACTCTGGAATACAACAAATAAGGTTGATCTATTTTGTGGTTCAATTAGAGCTTCGCATAAAAATAAAAATAACAGTCTTCGTAGATATTTTTCCAAAAACCATAA
The DNA here is from genome assembly GCA_030248225.1 of Trileptium ribeirensis. Lineage (NCBI taxonomy): Eukaryota > Metazoa > Nematoda > Enoplea > Enoplida > Thoracostomopsidae > Trileptium > Trileptium ribeirensis. Next base: position 6,432 of record JASANE010022719.1, on the reverse strand, counting down.
ACACAATTCAGTTTGTCCCTAAACATGAAATTTATTATATTGCTATGATACCAAAATTACGTTAGTGTCTGTCCACTTTGCATCAAAATGCGGGCATCCATTATACACCGATCTAATGATGCAACGGCTAAAGACGCCACAAGTATAGCTTTTGATTGCAGTAGTTGTGTTGCTCAAAGCCAGCTTGAGACACACACAGCTTGATGGCCAGGCTTTCTAATCTAACCGCCTCAGCGTGATATTGCACACGATTTCTGGGCTTGGCTACTGTAAAATTACAATTATAATCTAGGGTCTTACTCTACATTTCTAACGTTTTGTCCCGTGCAAAACCGTTGCAGCTCGGCTGCACTGTGTTGTAGCTGCACACGTCTTAAAGTGAACACGTGGCATTAGTACGACGCAAAATGCATTAAGGAAAAGTATGACACTTCCCTGCACTCTATTAAACATTAATACTCCGTTTACTAATGTATGCACTTTCTAGGTGCGACGAATGAACGAATACATGGCCATAAAGATTATTTTTTGACCAGTTGAAACTACAAATATGGTTTGATGAGATTGCAAACAAGTCGGTCGATGCATTTATTAAATGTCTATCATTTATCGCTATATAAAAGCATACGCAGGTTTCTCTAAATCTTTTGTCATAGATGTTTTCGGCAAATCTTCTTATAGCCTCGTACAACATTTTAATACTATGCGGTTGGAGTCTATAAATCTATTATTCTTTTTGCAGCTAAATGCTTTTGAAACTTAATTTGGAACACGTTACAGCAGTCTGAATATCTTATGATGATTTCTTGAGAAGAGTATGGTACTCTTCGAGATCACCACATAAAAGGATCGGCCATGACGCGATCCATTTCAAACTTACCCTCCGTTATTCTGGACAGGTTTACTCCCACAACTGCGAGTTAATGGTATCGTGGATAAAAATTTTTCGAATCTCCTACACTTTCGTGGGGGTCGTTTGAAAAAAAATTCCTTTTTCCCAGACCCCCCCACCGAACTTTTGAAAGGGGAAGGTTGTAACTTGTTCAAAACTGGGGGAGGTCGGAACAAATTTTTATCTATGATACCATGACACCTTGAAAAAAGTGAGGGGTAACCCTTCTTCTGTCACCCAGAGCCAGGAGTGTAAGGCAGACAAGGATCGCTCCATGCCCGATCTTTTTATACGGTGATTTTGAAGAGTTACATACTCTTCTGAAGAAATCATCATTAACTCTTGATTATAGTTATTTACGTAACATTCACTCTATAAAGTATGTATTTACCTACGCTTGGCCCAAGTAACCCTGAGGTGCGTAACGTTTATGTAGCTCAAAATAACAGGTTAGTTCGAGTAACTGGCATTGATTTTTGTGATCAAAACTGGGGTTAGATGCGTTGATGCATAGTAGAATTGAATTGTGGAAAACTTTTGATTGCCAGAGCAAAAATCTTATGCTTTCGAGACTTCAAAGGGAGACATCAAGTTTAAAATTTCGACTATTTAAATGAATTAGATCTAATTTGTACCTGGGACTTCGAAGACATATGGCTCAGTATATTCTGACGGTCCAGATGCCTTTATTGTTCTCATGCTGATCGAGTATGTTCCGGCTGGAATTTCGGTAGCCGACACTGCCGTTCCCGGCGTCCGCATGACTTGCCAGCTTTCGATGGGTTGCTCTGGATTTGTTGTATAGCGAACTTCATAGTCCTATAAAACGGAATTATCTGTAATCATTCGGAACTGAGTTTCCTTAGTACGTTGGCAGATTCCGCACAAATAAGTATACCAAATATTATATATAAATACGGAATAATATATTTTGAAATTCTCCAACAATAACACAATCTGGTGGCAATTCCATCCATCTTTTGGGGAGAGGCGAATTTTGAATTTAACCCATTTATTGCATGAATTAATCTGTATTTCGTGCAATGTATAAGAATCTTCTGTCGCAGTGGCCGACTGAACCTAGATCGTTGGTTGCGAGCCTCGTACGTTAGCCACTATACAATCTATGAGATGTTTCTCGGTTCTTTAAGAAACCTGCAAAGCGAGCGAATAAACGCTCACCGCACGACAAACACGAAAAGTACATAGCTGCACGATGTACGCTATATCATATGTGAGACACTATGCGGGAAAGGGTTAATTAATACGCCGTATTGCGTCAGCTTTGTTATTAGCTGTTCTTCAATAAATTGTTAAATCTCAACCAACGTCTAGATTGTATTATGGCTACTATATCCTAGAGGATAAAACTACAATTGGCGTTATTGGACGGAGCTTTAACTGTAAAAAAAATATTGGACATGTCAAGTTTTTCATCTTGAATAGTCGTATAATATTTGGTTACCTTAAGCCTAAGTTTAAGCCTAATGTTAAGCTTCAGATTCGCCTAGGCTCCCAATTAAAGTTTCAATTTTAAATGGTACTACTGCTGAATTTCCCTTCTCTTTTATACGACAGAAGAACTTGATATGATCAAAAATCTTCACAACCGCCCGAAAACAAGTTTTTGCAGCAAATTCAGCCGAAACCCCTAAATCAGCATTGCGGCAACAGATCGATGGCTGATGTCTTTAAAAAAATTGAGGAAGATATTTCTTCCGATTGTACTATAATGTCCTTAAAACAAGTGTAAAAAAGCGCAAAATGAAATATATCCTTGTGAATATTTTGCTTCCAAAAATTACCTGCATAAAAGTCGTGATATCGATGCCGGTTTGACAGTTCTATTTTGCTCGATCTTACTTTATAATTAGTAGCGACACAAATGGTCAAAATATCGATAGTCGCCTGTGCAATTTATTGTCTGTGCAATTTAAGTGCATAATTTGCATCGTGGTCATTAACCAACATTTATGCAATTTAAATCTTAAAATTAGATGTATCCGAGTCACCCTAACGTTACTGAATCAGTGGATCATACGGCACGCCAAAATACTTGCACTAACTATGTGATCATATTTAAAACGATACAAGGCCGCACTGACGATTGTAAATTGAAAGAATATCTACTACATACACCGTGTCTTTTCCAGACATTTGGGCGAGCTAAATCATATCTAATGTAATCAACGTACCGTTACGTCAAACAGTGGTTCCCACGAAACGTCGAATTTATTGAAGCCGACCCCGACTGAAATTTTCAACGGTGGTGGAGCTGAATAAGAAAATGTAACTTTTATTAAACAACAATGCGTGATGGTAAATAATTTATGTTGTTCATTGAAGCCGAGCGCAACTGAAATGTTCAATGGCGGTAGAGCTGAATAAGAAAATTGAACTCTTATTAAACGACAATGAGTTAGAATAAAAATGCTGTTGTTCATTGAAACCGAAAATTTTCAACGACGGAAATTTTCAACGACGGTGGAGCTGAATATACAGATATAATTTTGAATTTTATGCTGTATGACATAAACAAGAACTGTATTAATGGCTGTCATGCGTCGAAATTCGGAAGATTTGCGAACATGGATGTGACAATTTCAATCGGGCTAAACCATACCATGAGTTTAAACGAATAAGCTGTACAAACAAACATTGCACAAAAATCGCTGAATAAAATTTGAACCAGGCTACAGCTAATTTGTACGCAGCAACAGGAACAAATAATATGCGAAATTATGATTAAAATTAGTGTATTTATTAATGAATCCAAAACCAACTATAATACTTTAGCATTCAGAAACAAAACTTGGCCTAACATTTATATAAATGGTTTAGTTGTTCAACAATGTTCTTCTGATACGTCATCGTTTTGATGTTTCTTACCGTCTTCATTACGTATTCGATGTATATATCATTATTAAGTGATTACCATCGAGTATTTGCACTAACTATATGATCTTTATTTAAATGATACAAAGCCCAACCTACTAAAGATAACATTGTATTTATCTTAGTGTTTGAAGAACAAAACCGTAAATGTAGTCTGGCTCAGAAAGCAACAAGGTAATGCAATGTTACCCTAGCAAAAATTAAAAATTTAATCATGGTTTGTCAGACACATAAACATATATAGAAATAATCAATAAATAATTGCATTTAGTTATAAAACAGATGTAAAAACTCAAGACAACGGCATCGAGTTACCTTTCGATCGGATTTAGACCTTGGCATGTTCCGAAAAAGGTGCTGGCCTTTCGTCGGTATTAAACCTGATACCTGACACGAAAACAACCAGTTTGCGGTTTCAAGTTGTACATTTTAACTGCTTCTGACAAGGTCACTTTGCTATCGGCTCATCAACTCATTCACTCAAGATAACAACACCAAATGTTAAGTTACCTTTAGGTGCGATTGAGACTTTGACAGGTTCCGAAAGCGGCGCGGGTTCGTCGTCAGTATAAAACCTGACGCGGAAATAATAATCAGTTTCCGGCTCAAGGTTATATACTTTAATTGAGTCTGACGATGTCACTTTACTCGTCCACTCATCAACAGGTTGAGATTTTAATCTTGGCGGCTGTATAGAACTTGAGTACTTCTGAAATAATAATCAGTTTCCGGCTCAAGGTTATATACTTTAATTGAGTCTGACGATGTCACTTTACTCGTCCACTCATCAACAGGTTGAGTTTTATCTTGGCTGTATAGAACTTCGTACTTCTGAAATAATAATCAGTTTCCGGCTCAAGGTTATATACTTTAATTGAGTCTGACGATGTCACTTTACTCGTCCACTCATCAACAGGTTGAGTTTTATCTTGGCTGTATAGAACTTCGTACTTCTGAAATAATAATCAGTTTCCGGCTCAAGGTTATATACTTTAATTGAGTCTGACGATGTCACTTTACTCGTCCACTCATCAACAGGTTGAGTTTTATCTTGGCTGTATAGAACTTCGTACTTCTGAAATAATAATCAGTTTCCGGCTCAAGGTTATATACTTTAATTGAGTCTGACGATGTCACTTTACTTGTCCACTCATCAACAGGTTGAGTTTTATCTTGGCTGTATAGAACTTCGTACTTCTGAAATAATAATCAGTTTCCGGCTCAAGGTTATATACTTTAATTGAGTCTGACGATGTCACTTTACTCGTCCACTCATCAACAGGTTGAGTTTTATCTTGGCTGTATAGAACTTCGTACTTCTGAAATAATAATCAGTTTCCGGCTCAAGGTTATATACTTTAATTGAGTCTGACGATGTCACTTTACTTGTCCACTCATCAACAGGTTGAGTTTTATCTTGGCTGTATAGAACTTCGTACTTCTGAAATAATAATCAGTTTCCGGCTCAAGGTTATATACTTTAATTGAGTCTGACGATGTCACTTTACTCGTCCACTCATCAACAGGGCCGCATAGAACTCGTACATCAGAAAAAAAAAACAGAAACAGGAAAAAGGAAAAAAAAAAAAAAAGAGAAATAAAAATAAAAAAAAAAAGAAAAAAAAAGAACAGGTTGAGTTTTATCTTGGCTGTATAGAACTTCGTACTTCTGAAATAATAATCAGTTTCCGGCTCAAGGTTATATACTTTAATTGAGTCTGACGATGTCACTTTACTCGTCCACTCGTCAACATGTAGAGTTTTATCTTGGCTGTATAAAAACTTCGTACTTCTGAAATAATAATCAGTTTCCGGCTCAAGGTTATATTCTTTATTTGAGTCTGACGTTGTTACTTTACTGGTCCACTCATCAACAGGTTGAGTTTTATCTTGGCTGTATAGAACTTCGTACTTCTGAAATAATAATCAGTTTCCGGCTCAAGGTTATATACTTCTTACTTGTCCACTCATCAACAGGTTGAGTTTTATCTTGGCTGTATAGAACTTCGTACTTCTGAAATAATAATCAGTTTCCGGCTATTTTCTTTTTGTCTGACGATGTCACTTTACTCGTCCACTCATCAACAGGTTGAGTTTTATCTTGGCTGCATGAGAACTTCGTACTTCTGAAATAATAATCAGTTTCCGGCTCAAGGTTATATACTTTAATTGAGTCTGACGATGTCACTTTACTTGTCCACTCATCAACAGGTTGAGTTTTATCTTGGCTGTATAGAACTTCGTACTTCTGAAATAATAATCAGGTTCCTGTTCAAGGTTATATAATTTTATTGAGTCTGACGATGTCACTTTACTCGTCCACTCATCAACAGGTTGAGTTTTATCTTGGCTGTATAGAACTTCGTACTTCTGAAAATAATAATCAGTTTCCGGCTCAAGGTTATATACTTTAATTGAGTCTGACGATGTCACTTTACTCGTCCACTCATCAACAGGTTGAGTTTTATCTTGGCTGTATAGAACTTCGTACTTCTGAATAATAATCAGTTTCCGGGGGCTCAAGGTTATATACTTTAATTGAGTCTGACGATGTCACTTTACTCGTCCACTCATCAACAGGTTGAGTTTTATCTTGGCTGTATACAACTTCAGGAGAGACGTAACTGAACGAAAGTAATAACTGC
>JASANE010022716.1:0-22903 GCA_030248225.1 Trileptium ribeirensis | reverse complement strand
CGTATTGCCACTCCCATCTTCCTACATTCCCAACTTCGCACCTTCACTTCTTTCCATCTTCTCAATTAACCATTTTCCGATTACCAATTTTCTAACTTCCAAATTGGCATTTTTTACAATTTCTCTCTTCCCCGTCATCAAATATATCCAGCTTCTCAATCGCCTATTTTTTCATCTTGGCTATGATATTCAGCCTAGTATTAATCAAAATATTTGTATGTCTAATTCTGCAAAGACACTAACAAACACTTAAAATCTTCCCCCGGGAAGTTGGGAAGCTCCTAAAGGTGACATGGGCCGATATAGCCATAGCGTAGTTTTCACATAACCCTGCCCGTTGGAATGATTCAGGTGCCGCTGCACTGTGTAGTTGCAAATTTTACGTGGTAACATTGCCGTTTTAAACTTTTTTCAGTAATTAAGACATTGACAATCAACAACGGGATTCAATTTTGCATAAAACTGTTTCCTGCTATTTTTCTAACAGGCTAACAAGTGAAAAGCGAACAGTAAAATTTGATTTTTTCCGTTTTTTTTCATTTTTCCAGATATTCGTTTTGTGTGGTCCGACTTTTTTCCGGAAAAACCAACCCTGGTCTGACGTCCTCTTTGAGCAAGGTAAAGGAAACTATCCGAGATCAGATTGTTGCTTATTTAACGCGGTTCGGCTTAATTTATTACTCGCAGCATAGCTTTGTTGTGAATTGATCCAGTACCACACAGTATTTGTTAAGTATTTGAACTTCGACACTAAATGGTAGCAGTAACTAATTAGATATTATCTATGTAGACTAAAAGGCATTTAATAACGTTAACCACGAGCTCTCTTGATTAACCTTGAAATATACTGCACCCACGGAAATGTTTTTCAATGGTTCAGAAGTTACCTATCGGGTCGCAAACAGTTCGTTACTCTTAATGGTTCCAAGTGATCTTGGTGGTCCAGGGGTCGGTTCTTGGACCAATGTTTTTCTCTATTTTTATTGATGATATAGACGAATATGTTTTCGGGTCCTCTACAAGTTTGCAGAAGATTTGGGGCTAGCGCGACGCATCATTCGCCATTGTCTTGATTTGAGTTTCGACTCAATGCAGCTCGACTGCTACGGCCTTTAAAAGTTTTGTGTTGAATGGTGTGTCGAAGTAAATGAAGGTAAAAGGTACGTAATGCTCTGCGGCTGTGATAATCCACGTGTGGTATATTAGTCAAGGAACAATTGTCTGCATATCACTAAGCAGAAGTCTACTTAATAGGTGTCATCATCAATAGCAGCCTAAAATTTTCCGGGCATTACGCCGCGGTATCTGCAAGAGGCATCCGTGTAGTGTTTTTGCTGAGGCGAATGATTCAATTTTGGACCAAAATGATTTGGTTTTGTTTGTACTGGGCATTAGTGAGGCCTCATGTGGAGTACGCGGTTAATGTTTTGTGTCTATCCTTGCGCCGTGACATTGTCGCTATAGAGCAGGTACAGCGACATGCCATGAAGCTGTAACCCACCATTCGTCATCTTGACTATCAGGATCATCCCAAATTCTGGGATTTACAAAGTCTGAAGGCGCTTCGTGTTCGAAGTGAATTAATTCTCATGTACAAGATGTTTCATGGCAACGTTGATTTTGACGTCTTCAAGTTTTTTCCTACCGGTTACCAGTTGACTCGAGGCCATTCTATAAGCTACAGGCAGTTGATATATCTTCATCGGATCGGCTCTGGAACCGCCTCCCCTCTGACGCGGTAAACGCGCCCACACTGCCTTCATTCAAAACGATGCTGCGACCTCCAAATCTGACGCCACTGCAACAATTACCTGTTTCATAATCACTAAGCCTCGTCAAACGAGATTCAACGCCTCAATTGTGGACAGAGTACTTTAACAACGGTGATGCTCACGAAACTTCCACACGCTAGTCTGTCCACCGGAGAATGAATGTAACTATAAGATAACTGTAATGACGGGTATTTTGGTTTTTTGCAGTATCACAGAGCAAATTCAATGGGCGTACCAATTTTTAGTACATTTTGTTGTAACAGTAAAATGCAGACACTACGGTATCTCTTCTTTCAATATTGGTAACTAACATGCGCGCCACATACGCCGATGAGAATGCAGTAAAGTCATTTCCAAAAGTTTACTGTCGATTCGTGTTTTCGTAAAACTTCGACGCGAAGGCTCTAAACCGGCAGCAATTTACAAATTGGTATATTGCAATTTTCCAGCTGATAAAAAATCTTTCAATGTTGTAAATAAAAAAATTCCAAATTTTTCTAACTAGCGGAAGAAGTTCTTGTTCATGGAAAAACTATTTATTTCCTGAAGATTTGCTCAATTTTTTTCACAACATTCTTCCGAAATTAGTCAGTTAAAAGTTTTACCCCGTCAGCAGTGTCAGTCGGTTTTAAGGAAAACTTAACCAAAGAAGATTTATTTCAAAATCGACATAGTTTGGTGTAAAAATTATATGAAGCTGTGTCAGAATGATGAAAAAGTCTGTTCGAACAAAAAAGCCGTCGTAGCTGCAATTCATTCGGCATCTACAAAATGTCAGGAATTAACTGTATACAATGGTTAAAAATAGCGTAGACAGATACTAGATTAGTCAGCCAAAAACAGGAATAGCAAAAAGTACATAGGCTCGGCTCTGAAAAGCACCTATCTATAGTATATATACCTCATATTCTCTGTAATATTAGGGAGTCGCAACCTGTTATTGTTTAGAGCCTGAGAACTCATTCTAATTTATTATCGGAAGAGCTGAACCGAATTAAACCGGATACGGTTCATGAAGGGCCGACTCGAGCTAATCCTGTTTTTCATCGAGAGCGAGCCTGACTTTATTCATGAAGAGCCGCATTGAGCAAGAAATTGAAAAACCTGGCTTTTTGTTACCTATGTTAAAATATCTTGTGAACTTTTAGGTAGTAGTAGATCCAAGATTTCACGTTGTGAGGAGGATCAAGGTGTGCCACACTGCATCCCCAAAATCCCGCATCTCTCCCCCGAGGTGTCGCAGCCTCACCCCCTCCCCTAGGCGCCGCACTTGCCGGGCACTGTTCATTAAAAGACGAGTGGAGCAAAAACTTGAAAAACCTAGTTGTTTGCCACCTATAACAAATATCCGGCCCAGGTTCGGTTGGGTGCATAAAACTCAAGGAAGGGACCCATCTTTTCAGCTATGCCCCCATAATCTCTGGACCCCCAATCATCTCATACCTCAAAACCGATTGCATATCAATCCTGTTCACCCCTTAGCAGCGATGACATCCGAGATGGTGTTATTGACTATAATGGCTCCCGTTCACTTGCAGGCTTATATCTGACTTTCTGCGACCATTTTCGCTAAAGCTGTGCTTTGAAATTATATATGTATCCCTAGCCCACATACCTCAATTTTTACGCTCTTTCCAATGGGGAGGATTTCGAAACTTTACGGAGTTAAAGCCTCTTAAAATCAGGGGTTCACATAACGCTAAACATTTCAAAAACGGTTTTTGGACATTTTAGAATGTTTGATCCCTTGAGTCGAAATTTATAGCAGCACGTAAAAACCGTGGCCTTTCAAATGGTGGAATTCCCAGATATGTATTTTAATCCATTCGCTGGTTTTACGCATATCAGGTATATGCGATGTGGAAAATTATTTCTTTAATGTTGTGTTGGCGGGGATTGTGTCCGGACATAACGGGTTAGGTCAAACCTGCCTAAACTAGAACACCCATTTCAATATCTGCTTCTCCGATGGAACTTCAGGCGGGGATGCACCAGCCGTTGCCACTACACTGTTTATAAATTAAACCTTATTTTATGATTAAAGGGTACCCTAGGTAATTTATGATTTCTCCCATTGACATTTGGCAAATTGATGCTAAATTTGATCGACCAAAACGATGATTGAAATCATGTTTTCATAAAATTTGAGAGCTATGTCAAGTCCTGACGAGCGGCAGTACATAACGTTTGTGGGGGACAGACTGCTGCTCGAGCAGATCTACTAATGCAATTATCTGCCGCATGATGCGTCGACGTGGAGATTAAAGCTGTATCGCGTTCCGATTTAAAATGTAAAGTTGGTTTTGATTAGATTGTAAGCAGTTATAAAGTATTTCACATTAGTCCTAAGTATAAACTCAAGGTAATACATAATAATATAAATACTTTAATAGGATAACTGATAAAGTACAATAGTTGAAGCTTCTCAATTTTCCCATCATCTTTATTGATCTAGAAAGGCAACATCACGGCAGCCGATTATTGGCATCGCAAGAGCCATATAATATTGTCCAACGGCTGCACAAAAACAAGGAGCAGTGTTGCAAGTGGGTCACCAAATATGTTGAATAAGATTTTCAATATTGTCGGTGACGGTATTCCAGTGGCGGTGCTAGCCATAATTTATACACAAACTGTATTTCCTACAACAAAAACATTATCGAACTGTCAAAAGTTAGTCCAGTCATGCAGCACAGAGCAATTTTTATTAACATCTTGTAATAAATTTTATAACAAAACATAACAAAATCAGCAAGAAGTGGGTGTGGCATATCATCAGTATTGATAGGAGGATGTCTGTACATTTCGCATAAACACAACCCTTGGATATTTTATTATTGTAGTATCAATAGATCACCAATATATTGGAATGAATAAACTGCCTTGTGGTTTTTAAGCCAGCAAAATCACAAACGTTGTGTCATAAGTTTATGAGGCAAGGATTGTGAATCTATCCGAAAAAGACACCAAAAAAATTAAAACTCTATCCAAATTGAAAATTTTAAATACACAATTATACCGCTTGATGTACCGTAATGCCGATTACGCTAGTCATGCCTGCAACTAAAATATTGGTTACCAATTTAAGACAAGCTGCGCCCACATAATAAAAAAATAGTTGAGGCAGACTTGGACAAGTAATGCTCAAGGAACAACAGGCAAACGAAATTATCGTATACGCGCGTAAGAAAAATGTCAACCAGTAACATCGGTGTCAAATAGACTGCAAGGTGTAAAACTTTTCGAAAACGTAAACTGAGATAACTACTTTACTGATTTCACCCACCACATATGCTCATACACAGTGGTATACTCCGCCCAAATTTTCTATGTTTAACATAACTTCTGAGCGTCAACAATTTAAATTACTATCCATAATTTTATGCTTCCATAGCCACTGAATCTTCGGTATGTTTTCCTTTCAACTTATTCGTCACAGCAGCGCGTCCAGCAGCTTTACGTTCGATTATTTTCCGTCGATCTTTGTCCAATTTCAACTTGACCACAATTACTTTTGACGGGTGGATACCCACATGCACCGTTGTTCCGTTCGCTTTATCTCGCGTTATTTTGTCAACATGGATCACAAATTTCTTCCGATAAACACGGATTACCTAAAACATTCACTTGAACACATAACAAACATTTTTATATTTTCGTCAAAACGTAATCTTTTCATTAGATCTTGACTGATTTAAATTATTTGCGATTCAACCATCTGCACCAAAATAAAGCAGCTGTGCATACATTTTATATATTAATTTGGTTTTACGAACGCTAATTTTCAGGTTACAGACATTCTACATACAATCAAATAACTGTCGACGAAGCAATTTTCCAACTACCGTATGTTTGGGAAAGAGATATAGCAAACTCTTCAAACCAATAATGAGCATTGAAATGCAAAATGCTATAATATATTTAAGTATAATATTTCGTTTACTGAGAAATTTTTTCTAAAGTATATTCAACAAAAAATAAACTTGGAAGGAATTCTCAATATCATGCTGAGGTCGTGGTAGGCTTCATTTTCGAAAAAACTCCTATTATAACCAATATTGAGAACCACAGCATTATAATAAATATAGGGAAATTTCAAAAACTAGTATTATTTCAATCGGCAGAAGACGTAGGGTAGAATTTTGATACAAAATAATGGTATGGAACAGCGCCATCATACCTAAAAACAAACAGTCGCTTGTAGCGAGATACAATTACACATCCTACAGTAACTGACAAAAATAAAAAGAAATTGTTTGAGAAAAAGTAGCAAAAAATCGTGCATAGCAATTGATGAGTTATTTTTTAATCGCTCGCGAACGGTCTGTTTTATTTCTGTCTGTAGCTGTGGTTCACAGGGTGTAGGAGACTTAATGCAAACTATATTTCCATTTTTTGTTATTATGGACTGAGATGAAAACGAGAAATAATGTCATACTTTTTCATCAAATAGTAAGCCAATTTGCAGAAAACGTTTGACCCGAAACACCGCGTTCAATAAGAATTAACAAATAGTGCGTAAAATTAAATATAAAAATTGATCAAATTTTTAATACAAAAATTATGTGGTGATACATCAATACAAAAATAAATATTACCCTCAAATCTGCGTTCGAATATAACGTTCGCCGGCAATGACTGTTACTACACTTATGAGTGCTGGCTCAACATATTTCAAAACTTTAAAAAATAAGACCAAATCATAAGTGTGCGAAGTCATTGATGGCCCGTACAACTGATAGTAGGGCTTTCATATAACTAGATAATATAACTGATAGCTTATCTTATCGCGCCAAGTCGGTGAATTATGACGTTGAATGTGTTATGTAGCGTGTGTGTTTAAACGCTTTTGCGTGCGTGTGCGTTTAAACAATTTTGCGTGCGTTTAAAAGCTTTTGCGTGCATGTGCGCTTAAATGCTTTTGCATGAGTGTGGATTTAAACGCTTTTGCGTGAGTGTGGATTTAAACGCTTTTGCGTGAGTGTGCGTTTAAACGTTTTTGCGTGAGTGTGCGTTTAAACGCTTTTGCGTACGTGTGTGTTTAAACGCTTTTGTGTGCGTATAAACGCTTTTGCGTGCATGTGCGTTTAAATACGATTGCATGCGTCTGCGTTTGAACATATTCGCGTGCTTGTGTGCGTTTAATCGCGTGAGGGTGTGTGTATATTTAAAAACGTTTGCGTGCGTGTGTGGTTAAACGCTTTTCCGTGCGTGTGCGTTTAAACGCTTTTCCGTGCGTGTGCGTTTAAACGCTTTTCCGTGCGTGTGCGTTTAAACGCTTTTCCGTGCGTGTGCGTTTAAACGCTTTTGAGTGCGTGGGGGGGGGGGGGGGGCGTGTGCGTTTAAACGCTTTTGCGTGCGTGTGCGTTTAAACGCTTTTGCGTGCGTGTGCGTTTAAACGCTTTTGCGTGCGTGTGCGTTTAAACGCTTTTGCGTGCGTGTGCGTTTAAACGCTTTTGCGTGCGTGTGCGTTTAAACGCTTTTGCGTGCGTGTGCGTTTAAACGCTTTTGCGTGCGTGTGCGTTTAAACGCTTTTGCGTGCGTGTGCGTTTAAACGCTTTTGCGTGCGTGTGCGTTTAAACGCTTTTGCGTGCGTGTGCGTTTAAACACTTTCGCGTACATTTAAACGCTTTTGCGTGCGTGTGCGTTTAAACACTTTCGCAGTGCGTGTGCGTTTAAACGCTTTTCCTGCGTTTAAGCGCTTTTGCGTGAGTGTGGGCTTAAACGCTTTTGCGTGCTTGTGCTTAAACGCATTTGCGTGCAATGTGTTTTGTGTCTCCTATGCCTATTCGCAAACCCGTTTGGCCTCAACCGTGCAGCGAAAATAATGGAGATAGCGGTACATTATTCGGAGGCACACAAAGGATGAAATCCCTCCACAAAATAAGACCAAAAACCCGAACTATTTGAGGTCGTTTAAAGTTGCGTCCCTTTCGAAGCTTTCGTAGTCATATAAACGTATTTATTTGTGTGTCTTGTAGCAGTCAAACGTAATTTTACGTTTTGATACTAAACTTTGAAATCTTCAGTTTTTAGCTGTCAGTATTCTTAGCTCGTGTTGGTTTAGGCGCATGTAACAACGCCCATCACAGACCATCCGCTGAAAGCTAAAACTGTGGTTCACACCCTACAATATCAGATTGTATAAGGAGACCTAATTTTTAAGACACGATAGTAACACTCTCTTGCTAGCCACCTAGCCATTCTTTAGAAAAGAGGGAAATGCTAAATTGGATTTTGTACCCGTAAACAGTATAGTTCTAATACACAATGTACGCTTACGTACTGCTGTGGTAACGCTACTTTCTTTTAACTGAAAGTTTATTTTGTATATGTATATTAATGCACAGCGCAAAAAAATAAGAGACGGATTTATCATTTAAATGTCTGTAGAAAGGCTTTTGATGACAGTAAGCCAATGCCTTAACCCCGCAGATTCAAAGACAAATATCTTTTGGTTACGCGATACCGACGAGAATTTTTATAGACACCGTAAATTTTGCTACTACTTGACTCATCTCAACAATGTGTTACGGAAAATGTCCAATTGGTCCAAATTATGTGAACTAAAAATTTTTTGTATTAGCAATATTACTCTTGGTACAGTATACATTATACTTTACCTTTCTCGATCAATATATAATTTTATCTTCGAAGCGCACTGCCGAGCTGAGTGGAATTGTGCTAAAATCAGTATGATCCTCTTGCATGCGGGACTTGGAACTTTTATTAAGTTACACATATAACATACACATAACACTTTACTAAACGCTCATAACTCTTTAACCCGTAATCGAGGCATTCAGTTTTAATCATATCGCCAAAACTGTCAATAATGTGAAATTATACATTTATAGAGAAAACAGATTTGAAAAATTTCGTTACCAAAAAACATTTACAAATACCGCTCTAATAGACATGGAACCGGCTCCAAGAACTGAGTGCATAATTATCAGTGTACCTTCAAAATTGACATTTTCGGACGATCATTAAAAATACATTGCAAGCAGGGAGTAACCGGAATTTGGTTCCGACAAAGAGCAAAAACCATACCGGAACCTCAATTCCGGTTTAAAAATTTTGTTTGAAATTTTCCACGTTTTTTGCTTTATCCTGTAATCCAACCATATGTAATATATATTATACAATGATCAAGCTCCAATACAACCGCGCAAAAGAAAAGATTAGCTAACCAATTTGCCGTGTGAAACGTAAGTAGGGCACATAATTTGAGCAGGAATTTTTCATAATAACCTGCAGGAGTTTGTTAAATCAAAGCCAGGTCGATGCTTGTAGCAGCTATTTTACACATCCAGAAGTCTGTGGGATACGTTTGAATTAAACCGGTCCAACTCGATAACAGAGTATGGCTTACGTAGAAGTACTTAGGGTACGCTTGGCTAACACAAATTGCGTCAAGCACCAGCCAGTGCGCTTGTAAACTTGATAAATCAGTCTAAATTGAAGTAAACTAACGATATCTGCAACGCAGCTAGAAACTGTTTTATTGGCAATGAACTGTATTTATTGAAACTGTGCGAGCAGCATCACAGTGTGTCTCATTTATAGCATTTTGATTAGAAAGCTTTCATCATTATGATCTAACTGACGGGCACTGTTTGTCCAACGCTAGCCTAAACAATGTCTCTGACCACTGATCAGAAAATTACCTTCTATCTATTATTTTCTCTTAGACTCATAAACCAATAATTTTAAGTTTCCTAAAGAAGAACATGCAACAAACGTATGTGTAGTAAAGGGAGGCGACTGGAGACGGAGCGAAAGTGTGTATTCTACGCTCCAAGCTTTGTAAGCACATTCAATTTGACGCAGTATACGCAATGGTGTATAGTGGAAGACATTTTTGCTATCGATAAATAAACATTATTAGCTTCCTCAGTCTCTTTAAAGTTTCAGAAAGGCAATAATACCGTCGCAATACATTAAGTTTAATGAAAAAGTTATTTTTAATGCATTTTCAATCCACTATACGTTCATTTCTTCCATCATCTGTTTTACTACATATAAATTTCTAAGACCAGATTCCGGATCCGGTTTAAATGGACGGTTCCGGTTCCGGTAAATTCCGGTTATTCCCTGATTGCAAGGTCACATGCAGATCACATAACCTTTCAAAAACTGACTATTTAAACACCAACCGAGGACAAGGTGCCGAAAACAAGAAACTCTGTTACACGCTCAACTGAAATGCTGCTATATTGAAAATGCCCTTGCACTTACCTTTCCCATATTTCCCTTATGATGACCGCGAACCACTTGTACTTCATCGTCTTTTCGAATTGGTATCGCTTTTACGCCGTGTTTATTACGTAAATCTTTGCTCAATGGTGAGGACATAATTTTGCGACGCAAATGAGACGGTGCTTGAAAATGACGCTTTCTTGCCTTCCGTCGAGAAGATGAAACGAACGGATTTTGCTTCATGACACTAAGCTTATTAACCAACTTATAATCTACAGTCTGTAACAATCTAGTTATTTAGTAATAATTAGAAACTACGATAAGCAATAACATCTTACATTAATATATACTATATATTTCTGATTACGGTGAATACCCTATTGCGATTGTTGTTTCGGTAAAAACCATAGTAGAATCAGAATTCTGGGTTAAATTTTTCATATTTTTATCTAGCTGGTCAAAACATATGTAATCTCTGTACAGAAACCATAAAATTTTAATCCAACAAACTGGTTTAAAAAATATATTAACATATTAATATTATTAATATATAAAAATATATCAACATTAATATATATTAACTCTCATAAATTACCATTTAAAAGACCGTGTAGAATAAAGGACTGGTCCAAAGCGAACTGGCCTGCAATCAAATCCTACTTAACTGCCAATTTGTTAATGTCCAGCAACGATACCGTTGAGCAAATGTGGAGTAAACTAAAACACTGTTACAATCACTCATTGACCTTCGTACCTTTAAAAACTAGAATTGATCTTAGCCGCCCCCGATGGGCAGACTACCGTGCTTGGACTGCTATTAAGAGACAAAAAGGCGTATAAACTTTTCAAGCGAGACGGAACTCAACTTGCGTTTGATAGATACAATGAAGCCAGTAAAATAACTGATATTGAAGTCAAACGATCTAAGACTAAGTATGAAAATAATCTATCTGACAATATTAACGTTAACCCTAAGCGTTTTGGAACTATGTTAACCATAATCTTAAACGGCCAATAAAGCCTAGTATGTTGAAACTCCCCGACGGTTCTATTCTTCAGGACGAGAACCAACTGGCAGAAATATGCAACAATTATTTTTGTTCTATTTTTACCAATGAACCTACTTCAACACCAAATATTCCTGCACGCTACTCGTACATTATGCCACAAATATCATTTAGTGCTGACATTGTTGCAAAGTGTATAGCAAAACTACGCCCAATGCTGCACCAGGAGTCGACCGTATTAGTAATAAATACTTATTAGACACTCGCTACTGTCTAAGCGCTGCACTAGCCCAAATTTTTCAGAAAAGTATGCTTACAGCTTCTCTACCTGTAGATTGGCTACACGCACGCGTAATTCCCATCCATAAATCTGGATCTTTATATGACGTTGGAAATTATAGACCCGTAAGTCTAACATCCAGCTGCTGCAAATTAATGGAAATGATAATTGAAGATCATATTTCAACCTATATTGACAATAACTGCACGCTGTATCCAACTCAGTTTGGTTTTATGAAAAATCGTTCTGCAGATCTACTACTGGTAACCTTACTGAATGAATTAACAACAATATGTGATAATAAAGATTTTGTAGATGTATTTTTAGATTTTCAGAAGGCATTTGATACCGTCCCTCACCGAAGACTTCTGTGTAAACTCAGAGCGTGTGGATTCGATGATTGTTGCATCCAGCACTGAAAAAGTATTGCGAGCAATCAGACGCAGATTTCAATACTTAACAATTGCAGTATTTCTACCGATCTACAAAGCACTCATAAGACATCGTCTGGAATATGCAACTTGTTGTTGGTGCCCTCACTACAAACGAGACTGTAAAGTTCTCGAAGACGTACAACGCAGAGCAACTAAGGTCGTTCCAAGTTTAGCTGGATTAAGCTATGAAGACCGCCTAAAATCTCTTAAGCAACAAACCTTGGAAACACGTAGTATTCAAGCCGATCTCATAATGATTTACCGAATGGCGAAAAATTTGGTCGACGTTCCACCCCATCGCTTTTTCAAAGTGGTGGGGGATGGACGCTTGCGGGGTCATTCACTCAAGCTGCAAATGAGGTATACTCCTCATGTCAATTGTGCTCGATACAGTTTCGCCTGCCGTACAGTACAAACTTGGAACAACTTCTCAAATGATATTGTCACTGCCCCGTCGCTAGCGTGTTTCAAGCGGTTGCTCCATGCTTCGGAGGCGTTGCCGGATCTGTAGACTTGTGCTGTTGTTCTTCACTCGGCTTTCAGAATCGATATTTCCCAAATTAAAGAGTTTCCCAAAGCCGAATAAATCAGCTTGTTTCCGTCCGGATACATTCAAACTAAAGATTGCGCACATAGTATCGAATTTCCGGACAGCGGCACTATCAGGTGCGTAAACTACTACAATGGATCAGACAATTTTTAATGAATCGCACACAATCGGTCTTGTTGGGTAACCCTCATTCTGTAGATCGAAGGGTCATGAGTGGAGTGCCCCAGGGCTTCGTTTTGGGGCCAACATTGTTTTACATTTATATTAATGATATTGATGAATCTTGCAGCTGTGCCATTAAAAAGTTTGCTGACGATGTAGTCTTATATCGGTACTTAAATAAGCATTGCCCATCACGTGACAGTAATCTGTTGCAGTTAGATTTAAATGGTGTTTCTGACTGGGCTGAGACATGGCTTATGAATTTTTCAATCAATAAATGCATGACATTGCATGCCGGTTACGGCAACCCTATCTACGAATATACTTTGCATAATAGTACTATTAAATCATGCGACAATGTTAAATATTTGGGTATTTCATTGTCGTCTAGTTTGAAATTCACTAATCATTGTTCTATTGTTAGTCGAAACGCACTTAAAATAGTTTCAATAATCAGGAGATCAATGGCACGTATTTATCCGCGCACTTTCTTAAATTTGTATAAATCATTAATTCGTCCTAAAGTTGAATACGGCATGATAGCCTGGTCTCCTTATACCCGTGGTAGCATATCACTCATTGAGTCGGTTCAACGGAGAGCAACTAAGATGGTGTATGGTCTATCTAACCTCTCATACGAAAGGCGCCTAGGCATACTCCAGTTGCAAACGTTAGAAACTCGCCGAACAAGAGCTGATCTGATATTTTTCTTTAAGTTAACCCACAATAAACTAAGGTTTGACGAGTCCGCATTATATGACAAGATATGGGACGACCGATTAACAGGCCATCGATACAAACGGAAACCTGGGGTTGTTGTGGTGGTGTTTTTGGTGGTTTGGTGTGTGTTTTTTGTTTTTTGTTTTTTGGGGGGTGTTGTGTGTTTTTGTTTTTTTTTCTTTTTTTTTTTTTGTTTTTTGGGTTGGGGGTGTGTGTTTTTGTTGTTTTTTGGGGGTGTTGTGGTTTTTTTTTTTTTTTTTTTTTTTTGTTTTTTGTGTTTGTGTTTTGTTTTGTGTTTTTTTTTTTTTTTTTTTTTTTTTTTTTTTTTTTTTTTTTGTTTTGTGGTTTTGTTTGTTTTTTTTTGTGTGGTTTTTTTTTTTGTGTTGTTTTTTTGGTGTTTTTTTTGTTTTTTTTTTTTTTTTTTTGTTTTTTTTGTTTTGGTTTTTTTTTTTTTGTTTTTGGTTTTGTTTTTTTTTTTTTTTTTTTTTTTTTTATATTTTTTTTTTTTTAAGAGTATATCTAAACTGCATATTAGGAGATTTAGTTTTGTTCATCGTAATATTTTACTGTGGAATAACCTGTCTGATTGGGTTGCTAACGTCGAAAATCTCAGAGCCTTTGAGGAATCTTCACCTATCTGGAATCTTGCAATGATCGTTTCTGCTGCCGCTGCTTGTTTGTTCCAGGACAAAGATCGCGGAAACCTTGTAGAAGGTTTCGTCAACTTCTTTCTGAGTGTCAAAACAAAGTCATGGCAAAAATATATCACTACAGAGCGCCTCAGAAGAGAAGGTCAGATAAATATAGGTAGAATAGATGCCTCTCCTACGTTTGTTCATCGTAATCTCATGCGAACAAAACAACGCCAGATAGATTCGCATGGCTCTTGTTCTACCATTCAAAGATCTGCGCCGCTCAATCTGTTACACATACTAGACAATTAGTAACCAGAACTGTAAATTTTAGCCGGAACCGGGAAATAGTCTCCCTAACATATCGTATATGATAAAATAAAAGGTACGACAAATGAGTTTCTTTCCTGTTGCGGGTGAAATATTCGATTATAAGGTCTACCATGACGCACAACATGCGGCTAAAACGCTCAATCAATTTTGGTTACAAAAATTGCAACATTTTGATGTTTTAATATAGTTGTACGCAGAGAAGTAACATGGGGCTATAAACTTTCGGGGCGGCTGGATGACCAAGTGAAAAAAATATGCTTGGTTCATATTTTGCCAAGCGCCAAACGTACATTTTTAATATACACAGCGAGACAAAACAAAACTTCGCCTCAAAATAATGCCCTCTTGTAACGAAAGAAAGACCATTGGTGTAATTTCTGGGGACGCGGGTCTCCCATTTTTGACCCACTTCCATAACCGATTTACACCTGTCACCAAGCAGTTTGAAACATATTTCGTCAGATATGTGCTCCTGGCTCTATGTGGTTTTGTACATGAATTACACAGATTATACACTATAACTGAACAAGCGTAAAACCCATGTGAAATGTTCTGGTAGGACGTTCCCCCCACACTGCGTCAACCACAACCCAGCCTAAATATTGTATATCGATTTATATCACAGTTAAATATTGTCTGTAATGCAATCGAGAGCTGGCTTCTTAGCAGTTCGCCGTGTTGCCAATGTATGGAGTGCGCATTCAGTGTAACATAGCTTAAGCAAAGATGCATATTGCATACTTTGTCGCGCTGGTGGACTACGAAAAGATACATACTACGTATCGGTCGACAAATAAAGTATTTCAGCTTCCTCAGCGTCTTCAAGGTCCCAAAATAGCAATACATTAAGTTCAACCAACGTAACTTCATAGCAGTGAAATATTAACTGAAACGGAGCGACCAATCTCCACTGAAGGACAAAGGAAGGGTTGATGAACTAGATTTCCAAAATGCAGTCTCGTTTCATTCTTTAGTGATGTATTGCGTGCAAGGATGGTCTATATATGTTATTTGAACTCTCACTAGAGTGATTTGGTTATCTACAGTCCAACACCTATATATTTCAAATCCTTTCATTGGCTTTCAGTAGGCTTAACATCAACGAACCCAATACAGAATATAGTTTATCTTCACATTTTTGGTTATAGGTCATCACCATAGGTCATTGCCCAAAAAGCGTCGTGAATGATTTGCCGCTCATCAATTGTAAGTTTATTATTGCATTTTTGTAGTCATTTTTCATGACAAGTGTTTATGAGTGGGTGCTTTTGCAGCTGATTAGCAATGCGTTCACCGCTCGATCGGCGGCAATGATATCGATAACATCGTCATAGTAATCACCACCTTCGACGGCATCTCCACCTCCGCCAGCATTGTTACATGCATCATCATTACCATCCATCCATTTGCTTGTATCCCCGTTGAGGGGAACGCAATATTATCATTACCACCACCTTCAATGTCATCATCGTCACTGTCATTCTTGTTGTTGATATCACCATCATCATCGCTTCCATCGTTGTCAACATAATCGGGATATTCGCGGCCGTCGGAATCCGATTCGGAGCTGGAGTCCAGGAGCCGAAACTTATCCGAAGGGTCCGAGGTTATTGGCGATCTACTGAAAATAGTACTGTGATAATCGGTTTATAATATTAAATTATCATATTCATTATATAGTATAAAATTACGCTCGGATTTTAGAATTAAGAAAGGAGGCAATTTGTGGCCATGACCATTGCAAGATTGTGCTCACAACTACAGAGGGTTCGGTAAATTTCTGAACAAAAGATCGATGAATTTAAATAAATAAAACTATACTAAAATTAAAACATCACACAATAGACATCTTCAAAAGTGTTTTCGACTATTGCATGAATCAAGAATATCATCTACACATGGCTCACGTTTTTCCACTGTACGTACAGAAGCATCCACAAGGGGTGAAATCCCAGCGTCCGCGCTAGTCTCTGAAATGAATAGTTAGGCTGTGCAACATTTTTGCAAATTACGTTACTGAAAATACAATACAAAATTTTATTCAGTTTTGTCATTACGTACCCAAAAAATTCCTGAAAATTCGCATCTTCCACTGATGTTCCCAATTTTACTTCATTCATTAATTTCACCCTTTACATTCCCTTTTTCTTTCAATCAATTCCTTCAGTCATTCTCTTCTTTCAGATTTCCGCCGCTACTTGTCTTCTTCCTTTGTCCGAGGGGAGTTCGATGATAAGGAATCCCTCCAAATAAAATTTCGTGAAACAAATGCATAATTAAGCACAAAATGCACAAAACAAGAGAAACAAAAATATATATGTATCAATGTTTAAATTTTTTATTCGAGATTCTTCTTTGTTTCAAACCTTTTTCTTCTGATTAGCAATTCTTTCTAATCCATTAAATCGTCTCTGTCGAATATCCTGATATGTGGAAATTTCGTTGGAGGAAATCGGAATTTCTTTGTGTGATGGATCTGGTCACCGTTGGATTGGCACCGGCTCCAATTTGTCGGTTCTTTGTCAACTGTCTCGCACCAGTTCATTGTTCGAAAATATTGCACCGTTCTTTGTTTCTTTTCGTCGATGATACACCATTTCTCACTTGAATAGATTCTGTTGTCACATTGGTTGATTTGCACAGGGTTTCTGTTATATTGTAAACCGGTTCTGATTTGATGGTTCATTACTAATAGGCCGGTATATTTGTCATTGGCGCTCTTTTTGTTGCTGTCGTCATTCACTGCCGTTGCCGGTTCCCCTGGAGATGATTCCCCCAATCTTGTTGATCATTTTGGAAGGCGCAGAATCCGAGTGTTCCAGTGCAGCTGGAAAGATCTTGCTCTATTTTCCGCACTTTCTGAGCAACCAAGATTGACGCAAGAAAAATTACGCCCGGAAGGAACGCCACGTCTTTTACATCTTTACGTTATTAAAGTTGTTCGATCCCTAGGAACGCGCTTTGCCAATTTTGTGTATCCAGTGACTGTTGTGCCCATGAATTCCTTGCAACAGTTCTTCTTTATTGTGGCCGATAATAAAGCGGATTCTTTTCTTTGGCCGCTTATATACTTTCTCCGTGATAGTTGATATACCCAAATGCGATTTTGTTGTTAACCCACGTTTCGTTGTCCTTGAATACTTCCTTGGTTACTTTTTTCAATGCTTTGATACTTTCGAAACTTAGGTTCGGCATTGTTGTGGATACCATATGTCGTATTTGGTTCTGTGTTTCGCTCAGTCGAACTTAACTTCTGTTATTCTCTTGCGGCCGTTAGTTCGCACTGCGTAGTTACCCTTGAATGTTGCTTTTTGCTAGCTCTTTAGCTTCTTCGCATTGTCTCGCTATTTTGAGCAACTCTAGGATATGTATTGTTTCGTCTTGCACTGCCTGAATTGATTGTTCGTTTCCTTGGATTTCTTCGTAAAAGCTGCTAATATCGTCTTAGTTTTATTATACAATTGGTTCCATTGCAATATCGCGGTTTCTTTTTCTTGGGTTTGTTGTAATCATTGTACTTGCTAGAGCGTTTTCTCCGTCATCTGTTGAAATAATGCTAGTTTTTTGTTCCGGCGCTTCTTGTATTGGCATACGGTTTTGTTCTTGCAATGAGTGTATTTCTTGGTTTTTATTTGCCGATTCTTGTTTCTTTGTTTCCCATTGATCTTTGAATCTCCTAATATCCTTTGTATGAGCTTTTGCACTTCTTTTCGCCACTTCTTCTGCTTGACACTTTTCTTTCCATACTTTTCATCTTTTCTCGATAATTTCGTCCATTCATTCCATTTTTTTGCTAAACATCTTCTGGATTGCTCCTATTTCTGCCAACACGGTTGTTTTGGTACGTTGAATTTGTATATGTCGAATTTTTTTGTGGGATCGCTTGGTGGTTCGGCCAGCTTTTCGTCAATTGCCACCGGTTCTACTGTAACGAGTGACTGGAGCGACTCGGTGGATGCTACATTTCCTTGTGTTTGATGTTGCAACCGCCGTTGTTCGGCTATACATGTCGGCAGTTCTTTCTCTGCCGTCATTCTTTCCGGCTCTGGCACTAGTGCTGTTACTAGTTTCGGTATTGATAGACCGCGTGCGATGTACGTTAGCATTCCGCTTCTTGAGTCCCAACGCCTACCCGAAGTACTAGGTTTCTCTTGTGGAATTTTCTCTTTTTATTCTTTCTCGACTTGTGGCTCGATTCTTTGAGGAACTATCTTTTTCTTTTCGAATTATGGTTGTTGTGGCAACCTGGGCACTGTTTCTTGTTGTCTGTTCTGTTCTTGTGGACTTGGTCTATTTTCATATCTCCGCGGAATGGCTCCTTTGCTCCGACCTACTGGCCTTTCTCCACTCGGTGTTGTTTCTTGCCGTTTTGCTTATACTTTCTCCACTCGGTGTTGTTTCTTGCTTTTGCTCATCTTTCATTTTCTGTCGAATCGCTCTTTCGATCGGTTGCCATAGCGCTCTGTCTGTTCTTTCCTGTCTTTGGTGCGTCCACATTTCTTTATCTTCCTTTCTTTTTTTCTTTCCTCGTAATCTCTCTGAACTTGTTCTTTTTATTCTTTAAATTATCCTTTTTCGTCTACAAATTACTGTTTTGCCCACGTCATCAACCCGTAGACGAACATTTGTTTTGCTCCAATTCTATTCGTGCCGCAATATCCATATGGAATCCATATTTTGCGGCTTTTTCTTCACATCATTCAATGAGGAATTTGGATTTCCGTGACCATGGTGTTGCATCCTCGAGGATCGTTCTATCCTATACAGACTTCTTCATTTTTCTTTAACCTTCCGCTTTTTTGTTGTTAAAGTACTTGTACTGGAGCATTCCCTTTCTCTTATTTCTGTCGTACTGGTAATGTCGTTTTTCTTCAACTATATACTGGTTTTTTGTTCATACTGTCTTCTTTATGACGAATAGTAGTATCTCGGCTCGTATTCTTCGAAATTTCACGATCTTTACGACTATATTCGTGCCTTCGTTCTGAAGACTTCTTCTCACGCTCAGGCGATTCTGAATTTTTGCGTCTACTTTCTGTAGACTCACGTTGAGAAGACCTACCTTTTTCGACTTTGTTTAGCTCTTCGTGGTTCATCTTTCGGAGCTCTGGAACGTCTTTTCATACTTTATTATTTTGTGGTTCCCTTGTCTTGGTGTTGTTTCACCAATTGTTTTTATTCTATCCGTTTCATGATTACACTATATCCGGCACTCCGTCTATTACCTTCTTTTTATTTTGTTTCGTATTGCCTTTGCCAATGGTAACTGTTCGTCTCCTTTGTCACTGATTTCTTTCAGAATTAACGCTTTGTCCGGCATCGTTTCTTTTTGTTCGTTATAATCAAGCTCCTCTTCTGCGCATTCGACTTCTTCTTGCGGCCGTGAATCCACCTCCATTGGTTCTTGCTCCGATCTTTCTTTCGTTTGTTCTTTTGCTGATGTTTCGTTTCGACGTCTTGAGATTGTGTTTCCTGGTGACCTGCGCCCGGAAGGAATGCAAACCCGCCAAGTTATACCCTTTCTTGTTCCGTCTCTATATTTTACATTCGTTAAATCCGATAACCTGTACCCGAAAAGAATACAAACTCACTAGGTTGCACCTCCTGCGTGTCGTCCTCTCTCGGAACGTTTGACATTGTCCTTTGGTTTTGATCGTCTTCCAACATAGGTTTCTTTTGCTCGTCAGTCTTCGTTTTGGTCTTTCGAGCCTGCTGCCGCTAGCGTTCCCCAGAAGTTGTCTTTCTCTCTTGCGTCTTCTCCTACTTCTTCCTTTGTTCTCTATTACATTTTTGACCCACAATGCGTATATACATGTCTTGATATATTTGGATTTCCAACACCACAGTTACATCCGGTTTTGCGCTTCTATGCTAGTTTTGTTTCTTATGGCTTCGAGGTATTTATCAACCTTTCTTGTTTCCCAAAATCTACATCGGCTAAATCCAATATCTCCCTTACCAGTTGTAATCTGGTATTGTTGCTTCGTCAATTCCGCTTGGGTTTCTCGATTCGTCTTGGTTCAAAGTATATCGTTGGCGTATCTGGCGGCTATGTCACCGTCTTCTCTATAGTAAACTTCTTAGATGTGATTGAATTTTTCTTCCTCTTCGACTACTGTTTCGTTTGATTTGCCATAATCGAAAGTTGTTCGCAGCGAACTTTTTTGCTTGACAGTTCGTTCTGTGTGTAGTTCGTACATACCGTTTACGAATTGTCTTTTGTCTTGCAACGGTGTTTTGATCTTTACATCGAATTCTTTTTGAATATTTGTTAACGCCAACAGGCTTTTTGTCCCTCTTCTATTGATTGTTGTCTTGTTTCGATTCGTACCCATGGAGTTCTGTGCCATGGGTGTTTCTTTATTACGTTCTGGACCAAGCTCCAAACTTCTTTGTGCTCCTATCTTCTTATCGCCGATTCGTTTGCTCGACATCCCATTCTGAGTGCCACCGGAAACAGCAACGTAGCGTCACGATAATGTTGGGCCAGTTGATTGATTGTCCATCCGCTTTGTTTCCATCTCCAGCCTCGATATCGTGATCGAGTTGATGTGAACAGCTTTTTGCTATCATAGATTTGTTCGACCGTTACGGCCTTCTTTTTAAGGTCGTATATTTCCACCATTTGTTGCGTCGTTGCTTTTTCTCGTTCTCCGAGCGCCTTTTGTAGCTCGCCCATATCGACCGTCGTCAGTACTGCTGGGTAAGTCTCTTCTTTTTCCTTGAACGTTGCGCCCCACATTTGTACTTTCATTTGCGAGGTCGTTCCATAGCACGATGTTTCCGCTTTGTGGTTTCAATTCTTTGTAGAGCACATCGGACATCTTTCCGCCGAACTGCGTGATATCGATTATGCCTAACTCTCCGTTGCACGTTTGAATTGCCATGTATCGGATATACTTTCCAGCTGTCTCGCTTTTTGTGTCACTTTTCAAACTTTTCGTTGGTCTATTTAAAGCAATCTGGATGTATGCCGTTATCGTCGCAGAATGCTTCGATCAAGGTTCTTTGTATCGCCGCCGCTTTTAATTCCAATGGGACCTATGACACCACCGTTTCAATTGATATGATGTTCGTCCTCGACTGGTGCATGATTTCGACAAATTGTTTTACGCTTTCTTCTGTTTCAGCCACTATTGCCACTTGACCCGTTTTGAGGTTAAATCCGAACACTGCTCGATAATTTGCCCACCATTGCCACCACCGTGTAATATGTGACGACGTTCTTTTGTCGTTCGGCAACGGCCTGAAGCTCATGTGGTTTGGATTGTGGTTGAACGGATAGCTTCGTTGAGCAGCCAATCTTGGCTCAACTTTGTATCGTTCCGCTCTCTTCCACTGATTGTTGGTTTGAGATCTTTTCGTTCACCTATTGTTGTTATGTTCTTTTATCCGCCGATTGCGGATTCATTTGGTTCACCGATTATTGGTTCGTTTTCTACAATTCCTATTGCATTTGTTCGCTGTTGTTTTAGGAACCAATCGCTTGATTTGACTAACCACTGCGTTGTGGTTGTACTCCGATTTGTTTTGTCGTTCATTGCTTCCACCGCTCTTACATGGTCGCTCGATTCGCCGTGCTCCAGAATCGCTACCACCACCGCTGCTACGGATAATTTAGTTCGAATATTACTCATTCGGTATTTAATTCGATATAACCAATAAAAATAAAAGTATTAAGTATATATATTTGCAATACAATCCAATACATTTTCTTTTAGCTTATTTTTAGGGTTATGCGTTATATATCATAAAAAGGTTTTTGATTTTTGAATTCCTGGACCGTATAGATTTTTATACGTGGGGGACAGTACCACAGGGTTTCTATGGGGTCATTCTCTAATCTTACGCATGCTTAGTGGATATAACTCTTTTTTATGCGTCTTAATTTTACTTCGTAACCGGCATAATCTTCTGGATTACCACCAAAACGTTTGAATTCCGTGCAGTTGTACCATTTTGGATGTTGAGTTGCGCTACCGACCTCGAGTTCCAGATATTCGATCAACAGACACGGATATAAAATGTTTATTACGAAATGATACAAGGTTAGGCACCGTTATAGCATAGATCACTCGCGGCACTAATTTGCTACTCGTATTAGACTCTTGTACTATACTCGACGCTAGTTTAGAAAACCTTCGGTACCGTTGTTTTGTACCGTATTTTAGCTCACGCGGCTTTCGCATCAGTTTTTCAGTAACGACTGAGTGAGCTCTCGAAACCAAAATGACCGTACTATTCTTTTGTACGCGATTGTTTTAGCTCACACTCTCGCTCCACCGCACTCTATTGCACAGTCTAACACTTGACTTGCACAGTCTGACGTTTCACTTTCACTCTGTACTTCGGTCACTAAATTCGGTACTCTCGACAATCCCTTTCTAGTACTTTAGATCTTAGGTTAAGTTAAAGCTACGTATGGCTTGACCTAATCCTTATCCTTAAGTTATCAAAACTATTGTTTAAGGGTTACACTTGAGCGATAGTGATCGGGGTTTAACTTTATATGTTAAGTTACTAACGCTATGGTTTTAACACAACACACTCCCGGACGGTGAGTGCACCATGCGTTTATGTAATTGCCTCATCTTAAGCCCTAGATTTACGCTAGTAATGCCAGTTATATTACACAAGCCGACACCGGACGGCTGCCAGACCACGTTATTAAAACTGTACAGAAGCAGTCGACTCCCATGCAGTTGAAGTTTGCTCAGCGTATGCCCGAGGACGGATGACGATACTGGTATTTAGGTAAGGTGCTCAAGTTGTTGGTAGTCCGAACCAGCCCCTTACTCACCCGGTCTTCTC
>JASANE010022715.1:0-12569 GCA_030248225.1 Trileptium ribeirensis | reverse complement strand
TGTACTTCGTTCAGTTACGTATTTATTGTACTTCCAGCTTTGTGGTTAACGTATGTCTGTTATAAAATTGTGTCCGACTTAGTCAAATTGTGCTTTGAATTGTGAGTGCCCACACGCTACAGTATAGTCAAACCTGCGAGTACACGAAAAGAATGTAATTATGTCGTTGATGCACGCGGTCTTTCACCTTAGAAGATGTTATCCAAGGGTGGGGGTGGAATTTTTGAAAGTTTTAGGAACTCATATTTTCGGCAATTTAGCTAACATTTTATCCAATTTTCCAGTATTTTGGTCATGAGCGTAGCCGGGATTTTTGATTAGAAGGAATCATTTTTTCGAAACTTATTTACTATCTGGCAGAATAAATTAGTATGAATTTTTTCAGTGAGCTGCAGAATTCCCTAACAACGAAAGCGAATCTACTCGAATAAAATTACAAAAACCGACACCTATATGATAGTCGCGAAATGGCGCCACAGTAAGTCAAAGACTTGCGTATGGCCGTTGATGCACAAACAATGTGTGTGACAATTTTCTGAAAAATTCTATGCATAAGTGTGCCATTCACGCAGATATGTAAATTTGTAATTTCTTATCACGATTCAATGTTACCCACGGATCGTTTCAACTTATCCAATTTACTCAGTTGTTTTCTATTAACCCCCAGCCAATCAATTTGACTCTTGAGAACCAAAAATTTTTTTCTTAAACATTGGCTTTTATTCACCGTTCGACCGCTTGACAGTGTCTAATGACTATGACTATGTCTAGTTGACTTGAAGTCTAATGGTGTTATTTTTAATGGGATCCGATAAGCTATAACCAAAAACTGTTCAATTGCTGAGCCTCGCAGACTTCAATTTCTTTTGACCATAACTAAGAATCCGGTTATAACTCCATTCGGAAATAACACCATTCGATTCAGGGGTCAAATTTTTTGCATTCTCAAGGGTTTCCTTGGGACCCGAACAAATCGAAAAAAAAACCTTAAATTTTAAAAATTCGGTTTTTTGCTGCAATGATCAAGGGAGGTCTCGAAGATCACAAAAAAACCAAAATTTTCAGAACCTGACCATTTTTAGGGCAAACGCGGGCTGGGGGGATAATGAAAAAGAACCATTTACTCACTCATACTTTTGAGTGGAAGAGAGACCCAGTTTTATCTGCCAATGATTTTGCACATACTCTAATTACCAGTAATACTTGATCAAACCGCAGTTTATTGGAGATTAAATCTATCCAACAGCGTTGTAGATAGATTGTGCGCTATTGTTTTGCATTGTTTGCCAGCTTTGCCCCCTTGGTCATGTAGAAATATATACTTAAGCAATTTTCGCAAAGACAAGGAATTTAGCTGAGGTTTTAATTTATAACCGCAAAACTCGGAAACATGTTTATAGAGCTGAAGCATCAGAAAGCGTTATCAAGTTGGGAATAGTGATTGTTACATCGAGTAGAGTAAGAGGACATCGTTAGAGCCGGGTGTTTTTCGGACAAATTGGAATACACATTGTACAACAATAATTTCTTTAAACGTTCTCAGGCACCCGTTGTGGTGGCTGTTAAAAACCAGCAGGCATTATGTCTATTCAGGTCGTCAATAATATGTGTTTAAACAGTTACGATGACAATCAATTACATAAGTGCTACCTCCAAAAATACCGTACCTATCCTGCGCTTGCAGATCTAGATTATGCACAGCGAACAAGTCAAATTTGGTTACCCTTAAGTCTGAACACAAAATTTTATGAAGTTTATCTTCGAGTCTTCGATGTCGCCTCCGCGATTATTTCTCGGAAAGTTTAAACCCGCAGTTACAATAGAGGACCCCCTGTCTCTATTCGCAAACTGTTAAAAAGGTCTTTTATAACTACTAATTAAGCCTAAATATGCTATGAAATAACGCAAATGAAGTGACATAAATTTGCTACAATTCCACGCACATTAGGTGACCTCGATGTAATGTTTGATGTTGCGTACAATTTAATCGCTGCTTGTAAGAATCGAAATCAGAGTGATTTGCCGTGTTGTTTCCTTTACATGTTTACGGCAGCTTGTAGGAATTGTGCTTGGACACCTGAGAACCAGGGCGATAGGATTACATTCGCTGCAACTAATACACCATGGAAGCGACCTAAGCTATAAGATACAAACCTTTAGATGATTGTTCGCTTGTTTATAACGTCGCGGCCTATTAAAGTTGCTGTGTCAATAGGTTTCTATAAAAATTTATTGAATTTTATGAGTGGGAGTATTGGAAACTCTTATGAGAATACACATAATGCAGAATCATCTTCTACCAACCGACGAATTGCAAAAATTTGTTCGAATTAGGCCATGCACATTTCAAAATTTTACCAAATTTCTTAAAATTTTCTTGACCGTTTGGGCAAGGGTGAAGGCAGCTGAGTTTTTCAAGGGAAGGGCGTAAATATAAATTAGGTAGGGAGTCGGTGCTTTAAGGGTTAAATTTTAGATATGCGCACATACGTATTACTTAATATGATTCCGGCTATGGTAAAAAACCCTAATTCACAGTATCTTAGGTTTATATTGCTTGCTATGCGCCAACGATTTATGTATAACTCATAAATACCATTATGTATCCCTATATATTATTAGCTGAATATTTATCTTTGGTCAATAAATTATTTCTTAAGGATTGTTAATGTAGCATTTTTATTCATGTAATGTACATACATCAATTTCTTGTTACTAAAATAAGTGAAATATCAAAAACTGATCAATTTGTTATAGAATAAGTTCTAAAAGAGCCGTTAACGCCTTTAATTCTTGTTTAATTGGTTATGGCAAAGGTTTATAGCGTGCGTTTTGTCAAATCACAAGGAATAGTTATAGCAATAAGTAATGAATAATGATTTGTACAAACGCAAGGTAATCGTTATGATTCTGCTAACATTTTTACCATCATTTATCCTGTTTGTCTTTACCATCATTTAAGTGAATCTTTTTGCAAATTTTATGCTGACACCGAAACCATCTGTCTAAAAAATATATATTGAGAATTCTTTGCTCGCCGATATCGTTGGGAAATTATTCCTATTTTTATAATGGGGAAACTTTTCTTCATATGTAGATGTAATATTAATCTCATGAGAAAAATTTTGCTGAATAGCAAAGAATTAGTATTGAGTATTCCGTACTAGTTTCTTTTAAGAAATATTTCCTACAATTTTTGTAGTTATAGTGAATGGATAATTATCTTAACATTAACGATTAATGTAGGAAATTCGAAAATTTCCTTAGCGTTAAGGATTATATTCCATTACATTCAGTATTAAAATTTTGTAGGAAATATTTTAATTAACATTATTCAGTTCTGAAATTAACAATTAAACCATTAAATATTGTTTTATTTTTCTTTTATGTGCTTTACGGTATATCCCATTTAAAGCAGATACATCTGATAGTGGCTGTTTTTTAATCTGTTAACCGTACTTATGTGATGAATATGATTGCCTTCAACCTAGAGCAACATGTGAATGCACAAATGTCCGACTTTATGTTCATGAGCTAGGAAGGAGAATACTATATTTTTGCCGAATTTATGTGTATGGTGGCACCGAGGTTAGACCCATTGGCCAAAAGTTGTAAAACTCCTGTAACAAATACTAGTATAAAAACGGAATATTTATTTGTAATATAGGCCAATTAAATTTTCAATTTAACGTTTTAAATATGTAAAAAATTTTGTAAATTTATTAAAATATAAATACATTAAAAATTTGATTTTAATATAAAATCATCTGATACTGTAATATTGTGATAATGAAATATATGTATTAATGCAAAATTTTTAATATACGTGGATAAAATTCAGGGAAAGGCATATTCCAATGACAACTAGAATAATTCTGTTAAATAATGAACTTGCCATAAACTTTAACAGCCTTGCACGCACCAACTGCAAAACAATACAGCTGTAGAAAGAAAGACAAGTAGTGAAAGTTGCATAATTGCAACATTTATGGTCTAAGTTACAGACAAACGTTGACTATATCTAATTTATATAAATACATGTATCTGTGCACGTGTGAATACATAAATGTATATGTATGTATATAAATATTTGCGGTGTTTGTAATTATATATGTTGCCTCCGGCCTTGAACTGTAAGTATAGAAATGCATTTGTGTCTTAACTTTTTTACATACGTATGCTCAGCTCACACATATCTATTTGTTACATGAATATACATACGTATTAAAGAATATACTTCACTGATATACAAATATAAGAAAGTTTTCTTCTATAATATATGTTAGTATTATATGTATTTGTTTGATGCCTACATATACACACTATACACATATGCACATGTATCATGGTTAATTTAAAAAAATTTACATTTAGTGTGTATTTTCATGAAAAACAATGCGAACATAAATTTTTAGTTTAAAAAATTTCCCATGCAGCAAAACATTTATCTGTGCGAATTAATTGTTTTAAACAAAGATGCATAACTTGGGGGTGCCGTGTAAGAGACTAATTGTTAGTCGCATGACTTGTGTAGCCCATGTGGTTCTAGGCATGTTTAGTCCCACCGTAGATTACACACAAACTAACAGCAGGTTACAACGAGATACACCAATGCGAGCATTAAGGGCTATGTATTTCACGAGCTTTATTCCTAAGAACTTAATGTGTCACCACTTATTAACAAATATAGTTTATTTCTTTCAGTATAATACAGCAGCTAAAACTCTACACACAATAAACACATAAACGGCTAAACCGTAGTCACCTTGATTGCACAGCTTCTGGGGCAGACTGAGGCCCCGATCGAACTGCGCAACCGCTTAAATACCCGAGTCTTACTCCCAATTTTCTCTTTATTTATTTCTCTAAGTCATCGAAATTACATAGTAGGTTTTACTCTGGTTCCACTTCCGTAAAATTCTCTCTTCAACCTGAGTGAATTTTAGTCGTTAGAGAATAAGTTTTTATGAATTTCTCCGAATTCTTTAGTGTAAACAAAATTTAAGATTATATTCGAAAATCATACAGATACACATACACATTTCCGCTAGTGTAGGCATAATGCTTGAGGCACCCAACTCTTACACTCAAATTCGGTATATTTCCTGCTCCTACTTATGTCCTAGACTCACATAAAACTCTCGTAATTCTGTTTCTCCTGTAAAACTATCAAAATTAGCTAAGTCTTAAGATTTCTCCTGCGCCCTGTACAAAAGTTCCAACACACAAGCAAAATACATTAAGTGCGCATCATATACAAACGTAAACACATGACAGAAGGTACTGCTTACATACACTAGGTTCCGACTTCCGGGAATTTGATAACATTTAGGCAATGTCAGAATCTAATGAAACGAAATTAGTGCATTTTAGTGTCTGGGAATTTTGATAATGTTCGAATTTAAGGAACCCGGGAATTTGGGAACCTGAGAACTTTGAAATGTAGGAATATTGGAAATGATAGAGTTTAAGGAACCTGGGAATTTTGAAATCTGAGAATTTTGAAAATGGAATTTAGGGAATTCGGGAATTTTGGAATCTGAGAATTTTGATAATTTAATGAACTTTGGAATTAGTGTATTTTAGCCATTAGGTAGTGCCGGAAATTGTGAACCTCTGAGGAGTATTTGAACTTGGAACTTACATATTTGTGTAATTAAAGAACCTGGGAGTTTCCGAGTTATGAAAAAGCGAATTTGATAATCAGGAAATGTCCGAATTTCGGGAAAATGGGAATTCGGTTAATTGGGGAATTAATCATTTTGAAAATGTCGAAATTTATGGAATTTGGAATATTGGCATTCTGAAACACGACAATTTGCGCACAAGCGAAATTATTGAACCTGGGAATTGTAAAACTTGGTACCTGGAAATAGTGAGCCGAAAATTTTTGGGATTTGAGTAAACTGAAAAATGTGTGAGTTCGTGAAAATGGGAACATGTACAACCAGGGAATTTTAAATGTGGCATTTGTGCAAATTGGGAAGTAGATTCTGAAGTTAGTAATTAAGCCAAAACAGAAACTCTGGAAGAGCCGACCGGTACTACGGCCGGCCAGCGGACCCGCTATTCACTCGCAAACCCACAGCGGTTAATTTAATGTACAAACAAGAATCTATTAACATGTTTTGAGAATCAATCACGCTCAAAAATTTACGAGATGCTGTACTGAGACTTATCAGCCTCACATAACTTTTATATGTCTCTGATACTCGTCAATTTTAAGGTGAAGTCAGAACAATCAATTAATCAATCAAGAAATTTCAAAATCATCAATATACGCATGCCGCCATATAAAAGATGTACATGGCAGAGGTATGAACGAGCCAAAATTTTAGGATCGGCTCGACTCAAATTTAATCCGGATGGCGCCGATTCGATTTAGTTGTGGGTTGGCACAAAAATTCCAAATTTCGGCTCGGCGCGTTACCAGTTGGCCTCGGCTTGGCTCGGCTTGGAAAGCTTATGGATGAAAATTAGATTTGACAAGTCTCTTTTGCTGAATCAAAAATTGTCTTGTCTAAACTGTGTATTGTCTGGTATTAATAGACATCTAGATTATTGTCTCGGGTAGGTTTATGGTAATTTTTTCTTGTAAAACATACTTATTAACTCACGAAATATTAATATAGTATACTGTCATGTTGTATTTACTGTGATTAAGCGAGCTTGGTTGACAGTTGGAGAAATTAATGCAGTTGTATATATATACCTAGTCAATTACTGCTAACATTAAGCCTACAAATAAATCACAATAATACAAAACGTAGAAAGTATCACAATTCCCTAAAACGTCGTTTATCGTTACAAATTAAATATTAGCCTCATTTATTTATTACAAAGTATCACAAACCGTAGTTGGTATAAGTTAGCACGTCATTCTTATCTATACTGCTTGTAAGCAACGTCTATTGGTACACTATTAGCGACTCTGAGAACAGTAGTTGACGAAGGATTGCCTCGTAGCTCATTTTTGTCTATTCTTTATTGCGATTCAAAATACATCTGTTTATATTTAATGCAGAAGCTAATTTTCTGGCCTGTTCATTGATACTTTCAGGCAACGCAGCTTGTTTATTCATTAAACACGTTTCGTTACATAGCGCTATCATAAATCCCAAAATTCAGTTTAACTACAATAACGTATATAATATCCTAAACAAACATTATCGCTGGATTTTTCGCGGAATGTTGCTTGCTTAAAATTGGTATCAAGAAGAATCACCTCACCCGCAAGCATATACCGATTACAATTTGCAAAGCACGGTCTCCGCACAGCTAGCGAACAACAACACGACTGCCATCGTACAATACACGGCAAATTTAGTAGTATATGCAATGCTTTGAAACGCGAAGAGCGAACAACTATTGTAGTTAAGGGGTTGGCATATCGATTCTTGATTAAATATGTGGTATACTAAATTGTGATTAACCATTTACGAATGAAAATTAGTTTGCATTTCAAGTGCTGATGAATAATTATGCATCATTTACAATAAGATGCGTGCACATGGTCCCAATTATGTCACGCGTTCGAATGGGCTAGCTGCTATGTCACGCCATACAGTCGAGCTTGACTAATAAATTTTGAATAGCCTAGCTAGACTATGCATTTGTCATCGAGTGTCGAGCCGGACTGTGCTTTTGTCACGAGGCGTTCAGCTGAGCCCTATAACTTAAGCCAGAGACTATTTAGTACGCGAACATTACGTTTTATTATACGTATCTAAATAATGTCCCAAAACCGCAAAATGCTGTGAGGGGCGGAACCCTCCCCGTTCCGCTGTTTGGTGCGCCACTGGCATAGAGTTAATCAATTCATAGGAATTGGAAAATCACACTTTTAATAGGTGCCACATTATTGTTGAACCTGACCTTTTTGCGCTAGATAAGCGATACACGTTTTAAATCAAATTTTTTGCTCTGTTTATTGTTCAGGATACCTTGAAGCTTTTAAAAGTTCAATAGAAAAATTACTTTTAGCTAATTTGCTAACTATGCTCTATTATAATATACGTTTGTTCGCTAAAGAAAATTTCAGACATTTATATATGTGATCATTACCCCTTGGGGAGCGAACTTTTCCTAAGTTTTTCCCCAAAAATTGACCTCCTCTATCACCGTGCGCCGAAGCCGTGCAGATAAATTTTGCGAAAATTGAAACGACTGGGGACAATTTGGAAAAGTTTGGCACAAATCTGTAAAAATTGGAGATAAGTTTAGCTAATACTGTAGAAAATTGGTAAACGATTCGGAAAACTGGGGAAATTATGTGAAAAATTTCAAAAACGTTACACCCCCCACCGCCGGCTAATTATGTAACGTGCTCTAAAACAAGAAAGCCTTTCGGTAAACTAATGTCATTTCTAATATTTATTTAATACATACGCAGTAATTATTTGAATAATATTTATTTAGTAATTTGCTATTTTAGCATAAAATAAAACGAAAAACTATGCTTTCTGAATGAAAAAATTATATATACAAATTGCGAATTTTTATATATTTATTTTTTCCTGCACAAACGTTATACCTGATATATTAATCGACGTTTTAAAGTCTTTGTTCAAAAACTAAGGAAGTTTGAATACGAACTCTACCCTTTGAAATCCTTTGAAAATGAATAATAAAGATCAATTCCGTTGATCAAATATTTACCCGGCGGAACTTTTCCAATGAATGAACTGAGTCTAAATATTTACCAAAATTGGAACGGTAATAGAATTGATGCGCAAGATACAGCAAAAAGTCAATGGTGATTTGTTATTATTGCAGTTGTGCAAAATTCTACATAGTAATTAAAATTTGCGTAATATTACTGTTACTTAAAATTTACATATTTGTCCATTAAAAATAATGTTTGTTTTGAATTTACGTCATTGCCATGTTTATCGTCTATAATACTAGCGTCCGCAACATGCGGAAGCGTCTGAATTTGAATTGTATTCTTTGTATCGACATACTCAAAGTTATTGCGTGTTCGAGTACCACATGCTGATCCTACCCATTTTACGATGTTATACCTGAATTTGTCGGTTTCGTTGCAGACTGATCACTTGGCGGGTTATTGTAAAATCTTCTGCGGTAGCTGACTTCTGCCGTGATTTCGTCATCTGAATTGGCCAATGGATAAAATATTTTCCCACAAAAACCCATTAATGGGTCGCTAGTTGTTTTGTTGGCGCATATGCGGCTTGAATGTTTCGGTAAAGAGGTACATGTTGTTGACGTATATACTATTCGAAAACTAAAGTCAACCATATTTGAGTTTTTTATTACTAAATAGTATAATATTGCCACATCCACGCCTCCTTAGCGTCTCAAGTGGGTTATACATCATCCAGCATCTATCAAATGTAAAAGTTTCACAAATTTGGTTAAATATTGCCACAGCTATTTTTGAGAGAGGTACCGATAGCTAATGGTTGCAGTTTGCCCCGCGTGCAACACAAATGCACCGAGCGGTGAATACTTGCGCATTTGTGTATGATTGTATCGCGTCCAGATAGTTTCTTTAATACTACATTAACGCGATGGTTCATCTTCATGGTTCAACGATGGTTTTACTTTGTGGACAAAACATTATATGGCAACACAAGAAAAATCTCGCATCATCTCGTCAGATATAACTGCTTGAACAAATAGCAATTAAAACACAACGACAGGACTTGGCTTAAGACGTTCTTAAACCTTAAATATAATGACCATATGATTCACATTAATGGAGAATCACAGTCAACTTTTTTTGTGAAGAGTTATTTGCGGCTATTACATCTTGTGCCCAAGCAATCTGTATAGTATAGATTATGTAGTTATTTGGATATAGATAAAATTTGCAGAACGTAATTTGTAAAAACGTTATTGACTTTCAACTTTTTACAAAATAATTGATGCTCACCAAAATTTTCCATACCAAAATTTTTACAATGTACTCCTTGTAAAGAACATCGCCTATTAAAGTCACCGCTAGAATTATAATAAATGCTATCATAATTTATAGAGTTGGTGCTGAAAAACATTCATAATCTACAAAAATCAACTAAACTGCCCATTCAAAGAGGCAAATTATAAACACAAAATTAAAACAAATATGTTTATGTTCAGTGAAATCCGAATTACAAGTTCATTGGATTTATAAAAAACTGACATTGAAAAGTTGAAATAGTTATTTAAAGCAGCAATTATATATAATATATATGGATTTCAGCGGAATAATTACGTTGTCGATATGCGCGTACGTTTCATTAAACGTACGTTTTGCATTAATCGTTCGTATAAATATATATCGTTTATAGCAGTGCTGCGAAATTTTTCAGAATATCCCGCTCAACACACTGCCTTCGTCTGGGCATGTAAGGACTAATAAGCACTAACTTCCTGGTTTCAACATTTGCATATAGTCGTGTTAGATTTGTAGCTATTGTATCTTTATATCGTAATGATAAGGTTTTGAGTTAAAAAAATTCTTCTTCTCACATACAGTTCCAATAATACCTTTTTTCTTGAGTTTTATCCATTGAACAGGTTTAGCAAACGTCACTGCACCATAAACAATATCTAGCGGTGCGTTAACACTCCCGGCGAGGCTCATTAGTTTACTCCAACGTAAATGATCCAACTTCCAGTTATTTTGTCGACGACAAATGACAATTAATATTCAGCATTTGCAAAATATTAATTTAGGTCACAAAGCAAAGTATATAGTTATGCCTAAAACATTGTCTTGAAACCATCATTATTAAAGTACGTTCACAAAGCGAAATTTAAAGTCGACATATGAGCTCACAATTTGTTAAAAAATTAATATCTAAAAGCATATTTTATTTACTTCAGAAATTTGAACGTGTTAACACTTTTCAAACTTTTGAAGAACAAATATATGGAAACAATTGTTGTAAATATCTGTGGCAAAATTTATAAAAATATAAAAATGCGCATCTAAGTTTTGAATCGTAGCGATTCTCTAAGTGTTTCCGTTTGCATATTACAACCAAATTTTTATGAAGTTTTGTTCAAAGCTTGGCCAAATCTTGTGCTCAAGCTTTACAGATGTAGTTTAAAGAGCTTCTATTGTTAAAAAGCAATTACTTGTTTTATCAAACATAACCTAAACCCAGAAATTTCCTCTCTCGTTCTTATCGTAAATAATATAACATTAACTACTTTCAGCGTTACTACGTCCGTGAACTAATCGTATAGTTATTCGTATTACAGTACTAGTTTTTCTCATTATTCACATACATTGCTACAATTTTATAAAGACAGTTATGGCAACTACTTCTCTCTTAAAAATGCCAATAACTTATAGCCCGTAATAAAATAAAAACCCAACAGTGCCCCCTCCCCCGAATTTTCTACACAATATCGTGTCAAGTTTTTGATAAAGTATAACGTTTTATTTATTTTTTTGTATTTAACAAATTTCCTAAAATTCAAAACAAAGCAATTAATTTTAAAATCTATACAATAATAATGGGACAATATTTTGTTTTTGTCTCAAAAGTAAATTATAGTTAAAATATCATGCGACATTTATAATTAAAAATTGTTCGTGCAATTTAAAGTCATTGTTGCATAATTTAAAACCATTTACTTTGGTTAAGCACCGAAAGAAATTCATAAAATACCTTTAGGGTAGATCTACGGTGAAATAATAAAGAAACAGGTGAACAGGGCCCAAGGTTTGGAAACGCGATATCGTCTAACTACTTCTGTTTAATGGTACGTGTGTGCTAATAAAGTGGTAGCTGAGGCTAGATTTGATGTTTTTAGAACGGCGGCGCCTGCTTACTCGCAGTGGGTCATTGGGACTGCAGCATTAACTTATTCTTTCTGTGGGCTCAATTAGTATTAGCGACTTACCTGTTTATGAAAATCTTCATCGAATTATGCAGCATAACTGGCGCAATAAGTTGTTTTTAGCTGAATTTACTTCAAGCGATACATTATTTTCAGGAACTTGCAGCTGTAGGTAATATCATTGAGAGTGTTGTTTTAGATGGAAAGAACTTAAAAGAGCCATTTGTGTTTTAAGAACGTACATACATCAGTTTGAGCATCGTTTTATACAACTCAGATTGTGTAATTAATTGTGTCAAGGATTTTATAAGGCACTATAGCGGAAAATAATTTATGACATATAAAACTTACATGAGATGGTATACGAAACGTCATAAGCAGTGAGATCCCAGCTACATTTTTTACAACAAATATACTTATATAGCAACGCTTAGGGAACCAAAAAATCACGCATTAATTGAGCAAGGTTTTGAAAATTCGGTCTGCTGCAGAAGGTAAACAAATATTGTTCAAAAGAACTTAAAGTGAAATTAAGAATATGACGAAAGTTTCTCACATGGAAATAGTTGGCTACCCCTTCTTCATGCATAACAATACTTAAGGATACACGTGAAGAGTTACAATTCACTAATACTGGGAGGTGCAACTTGAAGGAGTTGGATAGCCTGTCGAGAATTTGGCGCAATCAGCCTCGCATCGATCAGGTGGAGATGGAATCGGAACTTGGGTGATTTTCGTGTATATTGTACTAGGACCAGTTCTGGCCCTAA
>JASANE010022714.1:0-38322 GCA_030248225.1 Trileptium ribeirensis | reverse complement strand
TTACTACTTCGTTCAGTTACGTATTGCTGTTAAGAGGTTGAGTTACGGTTTTTGTATTGAACTGTATATCTTCGATTCCGAGCTTCCGTGAAGAAAGATAGCATATTGGGTTTCATTCGCGATTTCCGAAGAAGGAATTTTATAACCAAATCAGGGGTCAGAAGTAAACAAGTTTTTTAGTTAATTTCCAAAGGCCTCTTGCATTGGCAAAACAGCTTCAAATTACATTATAATGAGCCGCTTCAACCAGATGTTTGTGAATTCAATTATTGTGTTAAAACGAATCTCAATTGCAAATTTGTTTATTTTGTCGTCGAAATCAATTATTGTTAATATCGAATGTCCATTGTCAGTAGTATATTTTTCGTGGTCGACCAGTGGAGGTGTAGCGTTTGAAGGGCCCGCAATTAGAGGTCGGATTCAGGCAAGTAGGGTTCCCCTTCCTCCCTGTTTCGAAAACCAGGTATATGAAATCAAATTTCGAACCGCGCAGCTCGACTGCTGTCTAAGACATCACTTGTGGCATTACTTGCGATAAGTTCTATATATAAGCAAGAAGGTTGTTTGCGGTAGGATGCATATATAATTGACTGGACATTCTAATGTTTCAGAAGTGTGCAATTTTGTAGTGTAAACTGTACTAAGAACTACACTTTGGCAGAATGAGTTTTATATGTGTGGAACGGCGTTTCGTACATATTTTGGTACGATGCGTGTAAGACAACGCTGTGTACAAGTATAATAATTATTGAAATCTAAATCTTTCTCATTTTCAGCAATAATATACCGCTAGGGTTTTGAGTCAAAATACTGGGTAAACCACAAATTTGGAATATTCAGACATTACAGGCATTATCGGTAGGAGTTGCATATCCGAGGAAAACCAAAATGTGCTACTTATCCATGCAGGAACGTGGCTACGGCTCATGCTGTTGTTATATCCATCCCTGGAATTGGTTCGGCCCAACGAGTGACCTGATTAATGACCGTGACGACATATCTATTGCTTGATGGTGGCAAAAGCGCTACGAGATGGATGTGCACCGTATGGAACCGTGACGTTATGGGTATTGATCCGACAGTTGATTTCATGTGTTGGGTCATTTTTATTGTTACTCAACAACATTGTTCAGCCTGCGTATAATATTGAGGAGAACTACAAGTTACAAGTTGTTACTTTTGGAGAGTTCTGCCAGTTGTATTGAAAACACTGACACACGCTATACTATACCGTGTTTTTAGGTTCGAAAATAGCTTTCGCAAACAGCAAATTACTTGTAATATTGTCGGTCACATTCTGATTATCTCGGACTGCCGGTAAACAGGTATGGTGGACCGCTCTCCCACCCCTTTGAACCAGTGTGCAAAACTTTGGAGTTTTCTCTGTAGCCCGAGCACTTAATTTATTTTGCAGTGTGTGCCACTAAATATATATGTAATGTTATATCTAATATGCCCATTGGCAGAAATATTCTACATGTCTGTTATCGGACATTCTAGGTTACCGCTGGGATTTTGTGAATGTGGTTCGGCCCTTGGAAGCCTGCCTGGGCACTCAGTTCGGGGCAACTCCAGGAGGGATTAGCGCCGGTTTGTGATATGGCCACCAATCTCTCCCCAAGCGGCGAAAACTCAATGTATGCGCACATAAGCAGTAATCAGTATTTTAAATCTTCTCATTCTTAACTAATAAGCTTTGCTGCTAGCCTGTTGTAAATATACCACAAATAGGCGTCCCGGTTTTTGGCCCAAAATTTTATAGGAAGTGGATCCCTCGAGCCCGGGAATCCGTTCAGTGGGATTTTAATAACGAAAAATACTACTCTTGTTGCAATATATTGTATATATTTTGCACATATATATTATATAACTACAGTATTAAGTTTGATCGAGGACGTATACAACACACAACAGTATAACGCAGAACTATAAGCTACAATGCACGATATATATCTCAAACCAAATCACAGGAAAAAGTGACTTGAGAAATAATTTCCCCAAAATTTCGTGTATAAAACCTCTGCATCGGGGAGCTAAAATCTAGGCAGGCACGTCTAGAGCGTCGCATGGTGGGTTAGTGGATCGCCCTAGATAACACTGTAAAAACCAGTTTCTTGCCATATGTTCGATGCTTGATTGCCTCGTTTAAACAAAATATGAACATATACTCTTGTTTTATATGTTGTAAACATGTTTTTGCAGGCAAAAATCAACAAACGCGGACGCAAACTGGTTGATTACGACAGCGCACGACATGATCACGAAGTGCTAGTGACGAAAGGCAAAGATGATGCTAAATTGATAAAGGTCAGTAGTTTATTAGTATTATACAGTATTCCGAATGATGTCGTTTTTCATTGAGCGGTTCTTGTTCTTAAATTTGAAACATGTAAAATGAAAAAATGTTTCACGGCGGCTTAAAACGGTGGTCATTTACAGATTCTGATGGTGCTCATAAAATTGCCACTTTTCTTTGACAGACTCGTTACATTTCTAGTAGAACTTTTGGTTACTTGCTTTGCGTAATTTAAATTAAAATTGCCTAAATTAATAACCAAAATTTGCC
This sequence comes from Trileptium ribeirensis, assembly GCA_030248225.1. NCBI lineage: Eukaryota > Metazoa > Nematoda > Enoplea > Enoplida > Thoracostomopsidae > Trileptium > Trileptium ribeirensis. Next base: position 35,756 of record JASANE010022714.1, on the reverse strand, counting down.
TTCTCATTAAATGTTGTTGCAAAAACACTGCCATAACGCTGTGTGGTCAGCTGTTATTGGGCGGTCCAGCCAGTTACTGAAGGTAATCCAGTGCCGAGTACCTTGGAATACTATACAAAATTTATTGTCGGAACGATTTGAGCGAAGTTTCCACTGAGTGCACTAGAGGAAAGCATTCATAACTCATTTTCAGATGAACAGATTTAGAAAAAAAATTTTGTCCTATAGCAAAAGTGATGACGATGATCCCTTAAGTTGAGCACGAACAGCTACGACACCATTTAAGGATCAAAATGGCAAAAACAGGTTTTTAACAGTCATTTGCCAAAACTGGTGCCAGTACTTCGCAGCTCATTTCTCTCGACACAGGCTTCGCATCAAAAAATGGAGACCATGGTACAGAATCGCTGTGTTATTGCTTGGTTTTACCTTACAACGTGTGCCTATTTGGTTATCAAGCACGCTGGATACGATGGCTTTACTATGTAGAGTCGAACTTGACTATATTATGCCTCTTCTTGAGGTTTCAAGAGTTTTACGGCCGACTCATCCGATTTCTAAAATGTGCGTGTACCTTTGTGCGATCATGTATTGTGTGCAGGCCATCAAGAATGGTGTATGTGTAATATCGACGTGACGCTGCTGCATTACGCACTTCCAACGCAATACCCATACGACTCCGGCTATCGTGACTTCAAGGGCGGACCTGTTTGGTTTAAGTTGATCGACATTTCTCTCCTACGCGGGTCAGGCCCAAGAAATGACGGAGCTTAGCAAGCCGCAGGAGCGCTTCACAGGATGTGTTCTGATCCTGCCGGACGGGTTGCACACGTAGTCTACGAGGTGCTACCTTTGAGGTCCCCAGGGAGGTTGGCTCCGTCACCTGCTCACAGGCCAAAGAGACCAAACCGCTATTCCCTATCCACGTTTAACCCGGGAAGTGTAAAATTTCAGGTATTTAAGTTTGAGCGAAATTGATTCCCACTTTCTCGAGACGGTTAGTTTCTTTAGTTATTTAGTTTAGCCAATGGCCCCCACTAGGGTCCGACAAATCCCTAGACGTTTAACGTCGGATTCTCGCGCGTGTAAATTTCCTATTCAGGGTGGTCAGCGTGAGTTTTATATTTCGCGGTAAGTTTCTCTTATGAGTCGCACTAGTACTTATACACTATAATATAATTAACGAGCTTGTTTGTAATCGGCGAGTCACGCTAAGGTTTGCTTCTTCGATGCGCGTGTGAAACCTGAACGTGGGTCGTCGATCGGGGTGACGGATTTCAAACCCCTTTAGGTTCCTATCGCTGCTAAGGGTCAGCGAAACACTTGAACAACTTAGGTTTCCGTTGAGCATTTATTGATGAGTCACAAAATTTATGAGTGTATAGACAGACACGTATTGTACCGCCGAATACAATAAGCATTATGTCGCGGATATGGTACACTAACAAGAGAATGAGCAGGGCATCAATTGAGGCGGGTTGCGGAGTCATCGCCTTTTTCACGGAACTCTCACAGCTGAGTCAAAACACGGCGAGTACTGTGAAGCCTTTTCTAATGACAGCTGCGCTCAACTTACTCATGAAAAACAGTGGGTCAAATTAAAAGTCAGTACCGGTAAACGCTACGGTTAGTTATCGATAAAAAGGAAGGCGCCATTGAACTAACTACTTGCTCGGTACAACGTTTGCTGACAGAGAGGGTACTCCGACACAACAATAGGTTCAGGTAAGCGAAAGGCAGAAACGGAACAAGGTATGCGGGGTAGAGCGTACAACGGAACGTTTGCGAGATTTCATCTTGCTCATTCTAATCACGAGACTATGGTACATGATAATCGGTTATTTATAATCGCTGTTAGTAGCGATGACGTTAACCTACGACAACGTAATACAACAACGATACTTATTAATACCAGGACAAGATTATGAAGTGCTCATCGGTACGACTCCTGAATTCTACGGTGCGACAGTGGTACAGTACAAAATTTTTCCACTTACATACATACATACATGTCGACGGTGACCATAAGGTATAATACTACAAATTGCAAGACGAGGGCGACTTAGTTTTGGTTCCAAAATCCTATCAAATTATTTTTTCAAGCGAAACACTAACGATACTGAATTTAGTCCTAAATCCATGTTCGTTTGGGACTTGAATAACTACAAAAATGGACTTTCGTGTCCTCGAATGTGAGCCAAATGAGTGTCAAAATGGGTTGGATGAATTGTCTAATGAGTGGCTTATAGGTCCCGGTAAAGTAAGCGAGCACCGACATTTTCTAACTGATGTTAAACACTACCTTGAGTCTAATTAACCGATGCCAAATGAGTGGTTGTATGCTATCATTATCCAAGCTTTACGCCGACTACCGGGCGTTTTCGCAGGGGCTAAAATTATATTCAGAGGCTTGCCAATCCTACTAAAACTAGAAATACGCGTGGCGATGCCGTAAAGTCCATCGACACCATTCGAAAAGTATAACACCTACGGTTATTTTATCTATAGAGAAAGGCTCTCGAAAAAGGCTCTGTTTGAAGCTAAAGTTTCAGTGAAATTTGTGACGGGTCCTACTCGATAAATCGAGTCAATAAGCGGAGGCCCCGGGTGTCGGGACGACCGTGACAATGTTCTTAACTGAGGTACACTCGATTTCTATCCTTTGATTGCTCGGTTTCCTAGTTTTCGACCGAGGTTGTCGAGTACAAAACGGTAGGGGCTGGGGAAAACCTATAGTTTGCAATATCTTACTAGTTTGCCAGCCTTTCTCTGTGAAATTTTGCACAGGGGCTGGGTTCGACCTAATTTGTCAATTGGCTAGGACCGGGTCAATGGTCCTCACAAAAATGGTCCGTCGGGCCAAGACCCGATAGGCTCGATATCGCGTCGAGCGATATCGATAACTTCGAGATACAAAATTTTACCACTTGAACGTACGTTATCAACGCTGGGGAAAATAATATTTTGCCATTCCTAACCTGAATACGTGTAAAAGCAAGACCGAAACAGGTTTGCGAAAATAGTCTAAGTTGTGAAATTTGAACTGCAATCCGAACGGTGGCTGTGCGGTTCGGACTTGGAGTGCCTATAACTTTTGAACGGAATGCTTTGCCGGGCCCAATAGCTTAAACGAAAGGCCTAAAGGGCGCCTATATATACGAGAAAACTCATTAAAATTCCTGGAGTAAACATCGAGTTATTGACGTTCAAAGTTCGGGTAGGGGCGGACCCCTATCGGGCCATAATCTTGGGTTTTAAAGTGGTGTCCGATAGCGGACATTCCTACGAAGAAACAGCGATTGTTCCAACAAAATTGCTGGAGAAAATCTTAAGAGGTGAACTTTACGTTTTCGGTGGGTTTGAGCCTCTTCAACGCCGTCGGGTTTGTGTTTCCGATGCGAAATCAACAAGTTTTAGAGTCCTGTTTATTAGCGGACACTGCCACGAAGAAACTTTCAAAGTTTTAGCAAAATTCCGGGAGGAAAATTAAGTTATTTGAATTTTCGCGTTTTGCTGGGGGCGACCCTTTTTGGGTCGTAGGGTTTAAGTTTTCGACGCGATATTTGAGTGTCCTACGCATAGAATCAACTGCTCAGATCCTTCGCGAGATCCGGGTAGAATTTTAATTAAATCCCTAGAGTGCTTCTCGAGGTACATCGAATTTTCTACCTAGGTGAGTCGACTTGCTCATGGGGCTTTGTCTCAGGACGCCTGTTTGCGTTTCAGCATTAAATTTTAGCAGGCCGGCGTTGCCTTTGACATTGTTGTCTTATTAATGAAGTTTGAACGGGTTCCTAACGTAAATCGATCCAAAATATCGGTAAGTTCCTGCTAACAAAGCATAAAAACGATTCGACGGACTCTCGTCCAGAGAAATCGTAAAACGCATAAAACCTTGAAAGCGAACTTTGGTAAATCCTAAATAAACGTGCATGTGCGTGTATGACCGTGGATGATTCGGAGTCCCAAAGATTCATTTAACCTCGGTCGGCTCAAACAAACACTTTTTTAACCTTAACTCGACTCAGGGAATCATGAAAAATGAATCTAAACGCGAGTGTCGCGTTCGTTTGTACCCTAACTCATTGACCGAGGGAGGTTCAATCTGACTTCGGCCAACTAATCAGTTTATGTGAGCGGCTGGTCACGGTCCTGCGTCTGCGGGGCAAGCTAGGACGGGCTGAACTACCATGTAAATCGAAGTGTGGACAGAGGAGGCCAAAACTTTGCACTAATACTCATCAAGGCAACGTTCAATTCGATCATCTAACTCTCCTATCTCTAACCTAATATCGACAAAACTCATCTATATTATCCCACCTCCCTGTCTACACTTACAGTCCTTTGAGTCCATCGGTCGGCATCCATCGCTTCTTCGTCCATTCGCAGGAGCAAAACAATAAGCCAACACCACTAAGGAAAACGAGAAAACGACTGAAGACAATGTTACTGACGATAAAGCGCCAGAGCGGTCTGCAGAACGACCTAACTCTGCGCTGCCGAAGACAGACTGAATTCTGCAGAGCTCTTGCATCTCTGCTTTTATACTAAAATTTAAATTTTCAAAATTTTGAATTTCAGAGACCGTTAAAGTGCTTATTCAGCACTGTTGGGGCGATCTGACCCCATTTTCTAAGCCTTTAAATCAATACCGTTATCGGAACGAATTCCGATCATTCTTGGACAAATTTAATGTCCAATCTTATATAAAATTTATATAGAAAATATAATTTATGACCTTATTTATAATAAATTTAGATAAATTAACTCTAACCTAAAGCGACTTTCTAGAAACTTTTGCCTACAACAGATTCAAATTTCATATTATAAACCGCCAAGTCGTAATAACCCATTAGCTTATATGGAGCTTTCCACGGACGTCCACCGTATAAACAGTACAAACTTTATATTAAGTTATAAAGCTTAATATTAACTTTATCGAAGCTTTATAATAATATTCGAAACTTTCTAGAAACCTTTAAATAAGTCATATGTTAAACTACAAGCCGTAACATCAACTAGATAGTGACTTCAGGCTGGGGGGGTCAAGAGTGTTTCTTCAAATGCTGCCGACTTTGATATTAACTTTATAGCAAACGGAAGGGGAAGTAAAAGTTGTTTGCTTAAAGTAGCGAAGTTCAGTGGTCCAAACGGTATCCAGCTAAATACAGCGCTTCAAGTACGCACATTAAACTACTAAACATATATATTAGACTACCCAAGTCGACCGACTCCAAGTACATAAGGTTATATTACAATGGTTCAGCTACATACCGTCTTCTATTAAATTACTCATAAGAAATTCCGCTTAACTAGAAACTTTATATAAATATACTACAAATTTAATATTAACTTCATTGGCTCGATAGACTACCGGTTCAGCCACATCGAAGTAATATACAGAGCAGCATATAAAGCTATAATTGTTTACTCTGCGAGAGTGTTAGCTGAAACAAAGCATCAAACGGCCGGGAAACTGAAGCATTCAAGAACTAGCATATATATATATATATATATACGATTAACTTATTAAATTAATATTAACGTACATTCTTGGGATTGGTGTTAGATTTGAAGACGCGGCTTATGTAAACAAAACGAGAGAAAAGAGGGCAAAGAGTAAAAAGAGGGTGGGGGTCAATGGGGGATGGCTGGAGTGCCAGATAAGACTCGGATTCGGACTCAGTATGTCCGTCCGGTCATTTTAATATGTAATAGGACCGTATTCGGTCTACAGGTGGAAAATAGACTTTGGGGTGGGTCCATGTCAAATTTTTCCCGGGTAGGGTGTTTTAAACGGTTCCCCTGGGTTCGGGGTGCACTTTTCTGGGATGCTTTATACATATTTGGGTTAGTCTCAACAAGGGGAATCTAATGATGGGTTAGACGCCGGTCGTGGCGTTATCTTTGAAATCTTCGTATGAGCGGGTATCTAAAAGTGGGCGCAGCGGGACCGGTCCGGGCTCAATTTAAAGCCTCGGGTCTGGGTATCGCGATGATGCCATATAGATAACTTTGTGGCCAATGTTCATAGAGTTATTCAAATAATTGTATTTTATGGGCTTACGTACATTTTTAATTGCTCATAAGTCCGTGGATCCGGGCCGGATCTCCACGAAACTGGTCTCATTCGAAAGATCGTAAAATTCTCTATAAGTTAAGTGACAAATTTTCGAATTTCCAACGGTTCCGGAGTTATGGGCCGGAGCCAATGCCTTCGATGCCAAATTTTCATAAATTTTAACTTTTATTTCTTATCACAACCAGCGAAAGTGAACGCTGGTAAATAATATTTTATTTATCGTCACAAATTACCAGTGTGCTTCTGAAACTCCAACACTGGTAAACTTGATAACGGGCAGTTTTACTTAAGAATTTCGGGAAATTTGCTCGTTTGCTGTTCGCTTTGCGGCGAACAGTCACCTGTTTGTGGTTCTCATTCGTGAGGACGGTCGTGACGGGTATCCGTCACGGCCAGTTATTCCAATAAAGATTTGTAACAAATTTCGTGGTCCTACCATTCGGGGTAGGACTACACCTATACGTATCGCGTCGGCGAGGAGTCGTACCGTCCTATATTCCTACAAGATCGCGTATGGCAAGGACTCGCCGTACTCACGTTCTGTACCTATAAAATACCAGTTCGGATGTGTAAAAATTCCTAACTTTTCTTCTAAACATCGTCCCAAATAAGTTACACTCATTCAGTCGTGCCTCTAACCTAGAAATTACAAAAATACAACAAAGTATGACGAACAAAGTACATAGTATCGTAGTGCAATACAGGCGCTTTTATGGCCTATTCAACCCAATAGAATAGTACAAATATAGCACGGCATAATCATAAAATGGTATACAATAAATAACACTAGGTCGGCGCTTTTATGGCCTCACATAATAACAACGAAACGGTATGAATATAATATAGCACTCATATACAAATGGTTAACGAATATTATCCCAATCAAGCGGCTGGACCGTGTACCTGAAAATACATATGAGCAACAACATCGGTTCCAACGGTACACAATTATATGATACGATCATGATAACAGATTTGAACACGTGCCTTTATGGCCATAAAAAGTATAACAAGAACGATGATAATGACACATAATTAAGAAATATATATATGCCAATGATGCCTTTATGGCCAACGATAATATGGTAAAATCATGATAATGCCACCAAGGCGTGCCTTTAGGGCACTACAATCAATATGTATATAGATGGATATAGATATCTGTATATACGGTCATAATTCCTTGACGATTATCCTTCCCTGAAATATCAATAACGATACCCATCTTGATCAAAACAATGTCGGCGGTGCAGGCCGAAATACTGAAAATGCAAGTCGGTTACATAGCGGGACTCTTGAATTACTAATTCCTAATTACTGCGGACTCGTGCCGTTATATATATGTTATATAAGATATATATATATATATATATATATATATATATATATATATATATATATATATATATATATATATATATATATATATATGGTGCTGTCGAATTTGTTCCGATTACGTACATATATACTTTGATTTCAGCTCTGTTTCAATTATTTACATATGTACCCGGTGATTTCTGATTTGTTGTAATTATGTACTTATATAACTGTATTGATCTTGCGAGTTATTTCAAGTACTGGTTTACGTATATACGGTGGTTCCTGGTTTGTTCCAGTTAGACAGTCTACATATGTTGTGACAACAGTGCTTCGTAGTTGATGGGTATATATAGAGGAACTCAGTTTATATTCGCTTACGCTAGGAGGCGATTGATTCTGCTTACCTAGATGTACGTATTGCGATACGACGGTGAATTCCGTACCCTTTTGGGCTATTCACGTCGGGTGTCCCAGGTTGGGCGGTCACTGGTGGCTGAATTCGGAAATGTTGACCATTACTCTATGGCCAGGATTATTGGGGTAGTTACCAAAATGTTAACCATTACGCTGTGGACAGGATTTCTTGTAATGGGTAAAATGTGGGCCATTACACTGTGGACAGGATTTTTTGGTATCCGTTAAAAATGTTGTCCATTATACTGTGGACAGAATTTCCGGTGTTCGGAAAAATGTTGACCATTACACTGTGGTCAGGATTATTTGCGTTCGAAAAAATGCTGACCATTACACAGTGGTCGGGATTATTTGGGGGGGTTCCTAAATGTTGGCCATTGGGGTGTGGCCAGAATTATCGTAAATGTTGGCCATTGTTGCATGGTCAAGATTATGGGTTTTCGATAAAAGTTTGCCATTAGGCTATGGTCATTATTAATCCACCTCGTAACGATCCGTATGGATCTGTTACATATGTATATTTAGTCCTGAAGGCTGAATACAGTGTTTTGACTATCAGTCCGAGTCCACATGCATATTTCATGAGCTTTCTTATAGGTTTACGGTTAATGAATCCGATTTCCTGCATATGGTATGTCATCAGATGTTTGCTTACGTATTACGTGTAGGAGTCATTTAAAATTGTCTGTATAGGTTTTCCGGTAGTTGTATATGGTGGTTTGACTTTCTAGAGTCCAGTACGAGTATCTTACGATTTTTAGACGTTTTCTTCTACTTCTTTGTGGAGCGGCACGCGGCTAAGCCAATGTCCGTCGGGCCAAAGGCCAGCGTTTCTTCAGGAAGCGAACAGCTTTTACAGGGTCAATGAACAGAACGTCTTCGGTTGGAATTCACCAGCAGAGCCTGGTGCGGGTTTCGATGTCTGCAGTGTCTGAGCACATTATCCAGGTCGTCGCTATCGTACCTACACCGGATGAATTCGTGGTGTCTGCCACCTTTATCTCGTGCAGATACTATGTCCGTCGGGCCAAAGGCCAGCTTTTCTTCAGGAAGCGAACAGCTTGTACAGGGTCAATGAACAGAACGTCTTCGGTTGGAATTAACCAGCAGAGCCTGGTGCGGGTTTCGATATCTGCAGTGTCTGAGCACATTATCCAGGTAGTCGCTATCGTACCTACACCGGATGAATTCGGGGTGTCTGCCACCTTTATCTAGTGCAGATAATTCTGGAGGATTGGAGATTTTTCCCCACAACTCGTTCTCTGGGTGTGATTCCCAGATCTTTGTCTCGTTTTGCAAACTGACGGATGCCATTCCTGTTCAAGGTGTTTCTCCAGTTCTTCAATCCGCCTGAAGTTGCTGTCGCACTACTCCAGTCGATGGGCAGCATTTGTTGATCTTTTGGCTACCTTTGTTAGCCAATTTGTCTGCCTTTCGTTGCTGGAGAGTCCACAGTGACACGGAATCCATTGGAATTTTATTTTCGCATGCCGGCTTTTGCTTAGTTCGAATAAATGTGCCCAAGCCTTCGTGATGTTTTTCACTATTGATGACCTTTCGCCAGCCGTTGAACTGCTGATTTTGAGTCGTTCAGGATCAGAATTGTGCTTTCGTTTACCTCTAAATTTTCGCTGAGCCATTTCAACGCATCAGCGATGGTCATTTCATAGATTTTCATTTCGTCTAAAGTCAATGAAGCCATTTCCAGAAAATAGTCGGGCTTCAGTAGTTTGATACATGGCATCAAAATTAGTCTATACAGAGGCTTTTCGGTATACAGAATACAATGATTTGGTTATCTAGAGGCCGGCGTGCATATTTCCATCTGTTTAGGGTAAATGAACTCGATTTTCAGAATATAGTCTGTCTTCAGCTGTTTAGTACATCACATAAAAATAGTCTATATAGAGGGTCTTTGGTATGCTGAATACAATCATTTGGTTATGGTGATTTAATATGTTTTCAGTTGTTTCCGATGAGTTTAGGGTCGACCGAAGTTTTGGGATTTTTAATCGGTTCAGGGTGCAAGACGTTTTAAGGCGGTATATACATCAAAGACAGCTTGTTACAGGTGATTAAACAATACTATAACCTAAAAATTAAATCATGCTTGTTCCGTTTCACCCTTGCTGGAGAGGTACTAGTTATGCAGAACTTTTAAAAAGGTTTGGTTTGCAAAATAGGTAAACGAAATCACAGTTGTGCCAAGTACGTTTTATGTAATTTTCGTAAGGTGATAAATCAATATAATGTCGTGGTGATATTGTCGGTAATCAATAAAGTTTTTTAGAAAAAATGTCTAAATTCTCGCTGTTGGTCATTGTAATTGAGATTTTCATGATTTGACTTGGTGCATAACCATAAATTCTTTATGTTTACATATTCGTTTGGGTTCCCGAAACAAGTTTGTTTTACTCATTTTCTTTTCGAGCTTATTATTATGATATAATTAAAGCTACTGCGCTTTGTCTTCAGGCAAATGTGGTGTCTCAGAGAGAAGCTATCAACCTCCGGTTTGAGGATTAAGGTGCCTAGAATTATCACCAAATTCCCGATAGCTTTTAGCTGTTTGATATTATCGTTATTTTCAGTCACAAGAGCAACTGGAGGAAACAAAGCGAATATTTGAAGATATCAACACTGAACTACTTGAGGCACTGCCGGCGTTTTACGACGAGTAGGTGTAGATCGAGAATCTTCAGGCTGCGTTCGCTTTCAATGAATAACGTATTTTACTTATTCGGAGTTAAATAAATGTTAAATTTTATGTTAACTGTTCTACTGGCATTGTGATCCATCTAAAATCTAAATGTAATTGAATCAGATACATTTGCTACAGGTAAAAAATAAAACCAATTTAATCGATCGAAATTTTGTTTAATCGTGATTAAGCAAAATTCCGATTGATTTCTAATTTGGCGCTATTAAGTAAATTTTAAATTTATATATATAATTTCAAGCGATTTTGCTCAAACGAAATTTTGATAAACTGTTATTGTACATATTGTGCATGAAGTATTATGTATGTATAACTCTAAGTAGCACCTGTATGTCTAACGCTGTCAACGAATAGCTAATAAAGAACAAATGTTACTGCGTGTTTGATGATACGGGCTTTGTCGGCCTGACTTCCCTCATATCTGGGGTCGTCATGCACAATTTGTTGTGTCGGGGGTAGGTTGGGCTCCCAGTTTTAAGGTGAATTCCCACAAAATGAAAGGGATCCGAGCTATTCTCCCATGACGTGGGGTGCCTGTGTATGACGACCCCCCAGAAATGGGGTCCGGCCGAAAACGCCCGTACCGTCAAACATGGGCTAACATTAGAGTATAGCGAAGTGTTATACTTTCTCTAATGCATTCTTGCAAATACTTGATATGTTGTGAACAGTGCTCGACTTAATGCTCGAGAATAATTTGTTGCCTGACATCCGTCAAAATAACTCCACTAAAAATAATTGGCCCACCAGTCTTCGTACGATCGTAGTATCACATTTTATAGCCGTTAACAGAACGATTTTTAATTGTGCTTAAGCTAAAGCCGAACTCATCACGTTCATTGTTTGTGCGAATTTTTATGGTCGTGGCAAAGACCATTTTAGGCCATCCTTTCACGAGCCCGTAAATGTGTCCGATGATAACTGGCATATCCTCAGCCTTTCGAACAATGGGAATCTTTGGCGGCTGTCATGTTTATGTTCGTGGGAACTTTTATTCAACATAATACATGCTTTCAAGTATTAGTAATTATCCTACGCAAAAGATTTTCAGGCTATAACACAGCGTATGAGCATTAGAAATGGTAATATGTTTAAAATATGTAGTACACAAAGTATTAATTTGGTAACAATAAATGAAGAATTTAGTTTGACAAGGCAGTTTGGGGTATGTGGGACGAAAATTTGAAAAGCGAGATGCTACCATTCTCGACTGTGGATAGGTCAGGATGAATAGCTAAGGCAAACAGCTCACTGAGTTTTTGCATTATTTGGAAATTGGTGATTTTCTTAACTAGCTTTCTGACTAAATAATAATTGAAAACAATACACCAAATAATAGAAATGCTTTTTTTCGTAACAAACCAACAGAAGAAACATAACAGTATTGCATGGGAAAGGTAGTTCACAAGATTATTATTTGCTACTTTTAGCTGCACTCATGATAAAGCTGCGGCGCTGATGCGGTCCAAATGTATTTCATTCGTTTTGTGAATTATAATTTTGCGGTTGTGAATATTATTGTTTTTACATAACTAGGCAAATGACATGTTTAGTTTTCGCTTTTCAAGTGAAATAAACCACAATTTTCATAGCAGCTGAGAATTGAACGTCCCAAGTACCTTGTTTTTATATTTAAATATAGCGCCAAATTCCCACGAAATTGCCAGTGTGATACGTAGTTTACCGAACATGTTCCGTTTTGTACAATATACGCAAGCCATAAGCGAAAGTGTTCTCAATATAGGTTTTATCATGCACAGCTAAATGTGATGAATCCGAGCAAATTTTAGAATGTTTTATCTTACTCTTGCGGAAACATAATTTGTCTTCAGTACAATCTTGTAATGATTGCACCTGTTTAACTAGAATTTTAACTGTATTTTAGTCTGTTCTCTCTAATTTTCAGGCGAGTTGAATTTTTGTCGAAGAATCTTCAAAACATATGCAGCATAGAGGAAAATTATCATTCGCAATCCCAAAAAGTAATTAATGTTTTTGCGCATTTACGTAAACAATTTTGTATAACTGTAAACGGGCGATGCGAGTACAGTCCAACACTGGAACGTGACAAATAAAAGACTTTGTACTCGCTAGATTTTTCCAGCTGTGGTAGTGGATTTAAGCACCTGCAGGTTCCAGATACACCCTCAGCGAGTACCTAGACAGAAAAAATATATCTGTTTTATATTGATATGCAACTGTTATTTAGATTTAGCTCATAATGTTAATTGCGTGGTCCAAAATCATGCTGAATGTAGTAAGCTATATGCAGGTTGCGTCGTCCTTGATATACCACGCCTAGCGCGAGCTTTAGCCTAAGCTAAAGTTTTTATATATTAGCCCTATTAAGCCGGGGCTGTAGCGTCCCGAACGCCCTACTGGGATGATGTTCTTAAAGGCATAACTTTGTGTCAATCAGATTAACTTGGGCCATGCAATGCTTCAGTTGTTAGCTTTACTTGAGACTCATCAAGCCCTGTATTTTCGTTTTTGAATTCAGTGTGGTTTGAAATGGAATCTTTGAGAACATGGGTTATTTTTCTTTTTGCTACGAATTAAGGCTCTATGAATGGTTTATATGTACCTTATGTCTGCTCAATCAGCGAGTTTGTGTTTAACAAAAACATCAGCCGAATAAATCCACAGTTGTCTATTTAGGACTAAATTGGATCAAAAATTTGTCCCTTTTTGAGACTACAACAGTATTATTACATTATACCGTCCTGGTGGAAACAAAATGATAACTTAAAAATAAAACCGCGGTCGCACCGTTTTACACTCGCTTGCAAGATACTAGTTTATTGTATCTGGACAAACCACCCAGATATCCCAGTCAAAATGGGTTCATTTTGTAGGGCCAATAAGCATCTACAAGACTTAATACTGCTTTGCTACGAGGCTCTTTTTGGATGTAGCGTTTGGGTCAAAAGGGTTTTTAAATTGGTCCGTGAGGCCCAATAAAAAAGAAAACGGCAAAATCTTCACAGCCGCTCGAGCTATTATATGGGTGTTTTCCTGCTAACATTTTGTAGAGCAATATTCATGCCATATCATGTACTGCTAGTTTCATAATTTACGCTGCATTGTGGTGTCAAAAAGGATTTTGATTGCCTCTTCACATGGCGTGCTGTAGTTTTCATTATGTACGCTGCAGGATTGGGTCAAAATGGGTTTTGAATGAGCCCATAGGACCCAAAGATAAACGAAAGCGGTGATGTCTCTGCAACTGCTGAGCTGCATGGATGTTATTGATCTTATTTTGCAGAGCAATTTGTACTCTATGTTTTCGCACATTGTGAGTATCTGAATGGACAACAAGCTGGTATATCTCATCAAGTATTCAAGCAAGATGGCTCATATTTAGGTCATTTTGTAAGGCGATTCTCGCTATAACTATGCACGTCTATAGATTTAACACTAAGAATTTAACCACCTTGGTGCTAATAAAGTTGCCGGTTTTAGTATATGCTGTGATACATTTCTGGCTGGACGATTGTGCACATCGCTTTCTGACATGAATATAGTTGTTTAGTATTAGAAATCATGTGTAGTAATTAATTTTTTAAAAATATTTAATATAATCAAGTCCCGGTGATATTTAACTGTGCTGAAACTTGTGTAATGCTTAAAGCCAATCAAAACTAACTACATAGCAGAGTGCCTTTTTGTTGTCAGGTTCCTGGCATTTTAATTCCCTGAAAATCCACCTCTGTGCTTCTACTGCATAGTTACGAGCAGAATTAACCACACGCAAATGCGCTACAACATTTTAACGCTCAGACGCTTGCGTGCGTCTTTAGCGTGTGTGTGAGTTTAAACGCTTTTACATGCGTGAGCGTTGAAACAAGTTTGCGTTCGTGTATTTGCGTGTTTAAGCGTATTTGCGTACGTGCGCGTTTAGATGTATTTGCGCGCGTGTGTTTAAACACATTTGCGTACGTGCCTTAGTGCAGTTAATTCTGTTCGAGACTGTATTTTTACTGTTCGTTTCCAAATTATTAATAGTATTGAATAGCCGTTTGCATTACTTTACTTGTAGATGTACTATGAATTATCGGCTCATATCGAAGCGCTTTGCAACGAACGGTCGGGTAGCATGAGTACAAACAGTCGACGAAACAGGTAAGAATTGAATAATGACTTATTTTAGAGTAATTTTATCCAACACATTGTTCAAATTATTAAACTCTGAATTTCAAATAATGCTAAACAGTTTTTCTTTGTCGAAAACGATGGTAATCTTCGTGTATACGGAATGAAATTCTTAGTAATAACCATCGCAAATTGAACATATTTTTCCCGGCTGGTTTTTGTAATTTGTTTCTTAGCACAAACTTACTCACTGTAAATAAAATTTATCTCTTGTTTCAGCTCAAATGCGGTAGTTGCTTCGCGTCGTCCGTCTTCTCCAGCCGCCAACAAGCGTTTAAGCAACGTAAGTGCTGGTACTGGAAAGGATTCGTCCGCCTATTATACGCCCAAATCACAAGCTGGACCCCAGCCTGGAACACCAGGGCCGCCAAAAACTGTTACTGATCGTGATTCGAAGAACGCTAATTCACTTAATGTATCGGGTAAGACTTTCTGTTGGTAAATGGATAAAATTGTGGTTGTATTAAGGTTTTCAAAATTCAAACTATTCCTTTAAATTTTTCACAAAAGGTTTTCGCATTCATGATGACCCGTCACCTTGTCTTTTGCGCTATGCCTTAAATGAGTGGAGAATAATGAAGTTGAACGTAAAGTTTTTACCCGAAGATCATTACTGTACGATCTTTGTGGCATTCAATCTCAAAGCGGCAAAAAATACCAATTTAGTAATAAATAGGTTTGAAATTATCTTTTACACCTTGTGCTAAAATTAATTATTAGAATTATATGATTATTGGAATTTTGCGCTGGGCTCTCCATTTGCTGACAATTTTGCCATGGGCATGAACCGAGGACGCCTGATTTAGCCAGGGCGCATTTTGCCAAGAGGAAAAAAGTTAAAATGATGGCAGAAACACTGTCAAAACGCTTTTGATGAAGAGAAAAAGCTATTTTGAAGCATATTTTAACAAAATTTACGAAGTTTTTCGCTTCATAACGGAATTTTAGTATAAATTTTGATCAAATTTTTTGTACTTTTGGCATATTTTTACCGAGAGGTAAAAATTTGCCAAGAGGCGATAAACAGGGGGACCCCAAAATTTTACCAGGGGGCACGCACCTGGGGCACTCGGCTTTAACCAGGTTGCACGTGATAATGCCAGCCCCCCCCAATTTGGAGAACCCATTTGGGTCTTTCTCCAAATTTCGTTACAATATGATTACTGGAGTAAGACGTAGCGTTAAATTGCATGGTACTCCAATTCGTTACTACGAGTTTTATTTTTTTGTTATTTTCAGAAAAAGGAACACCGCGTTCGTCTCCTAGCTTATATCCGGTTCGTTCATACATATTTTTTGGCTTGACTAAAGTTTTGTAAATTTGAAATATATTATAGTTATTGCGCTACTATCGAAATTCATAGATGTTTCGTTTAATGAAAGTGAGAGAAATTCTTTGAATCGAAACGGATCTATTATTTTACACTTATTCATGAACGCGACTAAAGTTTTTATGTGATACGGAACGCGACTGTAGTTTATATGTGATACGTGGTTTTGAACATACGCTTTCGTAAGTGGTGCTTGTAGATAAAGCTATCTGAACTTTAATTTTTTAATTTATTGCGCATCTGATCAATAATTAACGCACCGCTTTGTATTTTTACACCCATTTTGCAGAAATCGGCGGCGGCGAGAAATATAATATTTATTCTATATTCATACTGTTGTTGACTTTATTATAACCTTTACTAATAATTGTTTATATTTTAGTCATTTGATTTTTTGTTTATTTTTACTTTATGTTCATTTTTTATTAGAAAGTGCCCGATCATCTCGATCAACACCACGCCAACGGCAAAGCTTCGCCGAATCCATTTGAAGATGATGAAGACGAAGAGATAATCGAAAACGAAACAGCTGGAGGTGGCATTTTTACTGGGAGTGATGTCATTCAAAGACGTCGATCGGGAACCACAGACGAAGTAAAATTATTATTGTTAACGAGAATTGCTGCCACTAATATGAGTAATGTAAAAGGAAATGATGCGACACTTTCCAATACTAATGTAAATCAGTATCGGATGACATGGACCTAAAACGTAAGGAGAGGCAGCGAAATGTTATCTCACCTTAATCCCAAAATAATAAGGGGGTAAGGCCGAAAACGCTCGGTTAACATTAGAGTACTTGAAACTGTTGTGCTATTTCTTTATGCATTCTTGGCATTTTTATAGCACCAATCTCGCATGCGGGAGTTCAATGGGGCTTACGTGGTTTTACTATATGTCGTTTTGTGTAATCATCTGTAACAGGCTGTGTTTGGTGTGTATGCTACCCTAAAACTTCGGAATATTGAATCCAATGAAAACCCTAAAACCTCGTCGACTCTAATGCATGAGAAAACCTGCGCTGACCCCACCAACCGTCCTATTTTGTAATTAACGGAAACGCTTGTTACGGAAAAAGGGTTGAATTTCATTCGGGTTTTGTTAACCGAAAATCGGTAAAAACAAATCCACGTGCCACAAATTAAACGTTGTGTTCGAATAGATTACGCGGTTTAAATTTGCATAAATTTGGTTCCCTAGTGTCGAATCGTTTGAATTTGGATTATTCGGTGTTCGCGCACAAATTTATTGCAAAAGTGATGTCACAAGCAAACCCATCCTACAATACTCGCCAGAAATGACCGTTGCTAGCTCGCTGCTCGAAACGTTTTATGACACTGCTTCCTCACTCGAGACATTTCTGGTCAGCACTCTATAGTTAAGCTCGTGGTGTTCGTGAATTAAACGGTCTAATTCAAATTCGATAAATTTTCGTTCTCAAAAATTGGAATAATTTTACTTGAATTTTAGGGAATCACAACATGGTTAGATTTCAGTCGTGAGCAGTGTGTTCGATTTCAGTCGTGAGAATTTTGCGCCGAATTTCGATTGACCTGAATGCGTTCCGTAACAATTTTTATACAAAATTACTAAATAGAATTGTTGGTGGAGACACCTTCAGTTTCCTCTCGCATAAACTCATCGGAAACAGCTGAAAACGCACGAAGCAGTGGTGCTGGTCTCTAGGCAGCCAAGCTATTATTCAGCATATTGAAAAATGTGTATTTTATGTATATGTGTAATCAATTATATAAGAATGTCCAGAAATATATAATAGTCAAGAATAGACTCTATATATTATGTTTAAATACATGCATCCATATATATATAGACTATTCTTGGCGACCTGTACCAAATTACTGAAAGCTGTGTTTTGGAAATCGGGCTCACTGACCCTAAACCTATTGAAAACTTCAAAAAAATCTGTGACGTGTTCGTGCTCGGCTCTGGATAACCCAACCATCATATTCAGCGTGCCGAAAAATCCGCATGGACAATTCTCGATGCCATATACGTAATACCCTAACTACACAAGACATACTGTATTTAAGAAAATCGGGTTAATAGACCCTAAACCAATTGCAAACTTCTGGAAAGCCATGAAATCCTCGTGCTCGACTCGATATAACAAAGCCATCGTATTAGAGATTAGAACCCTTAACGACCTGTGTTTGGGGTCAATTTAACCCGGAAGACGTGGTCGGAGCTGTGTGCGTTCAAATCATTGTCTTGTCATCATTTTTGTTATAGAACAAAACATTTTTGTCGAAATCCATCCACCCGACGATGACTTATGAATGACAGTGACAGACAAAAAATTGTTTACGATTCCCCTTCCCCTAGTGCCGTTTATGGAAACTCTGCAGGCACCTCTAGCACCGTATAAATTATAATGTATTTTATGTGAAAATTGAATAGGCAAATACAACAGAATTTGTAAAACATATTTTTATGCTAAACGAAATTGTTTTCCAAAGATTATGTGACAATCAGAAGTTCTATTTTCCAGTACCCATTAAAGAAATATTTTTTCATAATTTGTTGGAATATGGGTGGCTATTGACGCAAAGGAACAACGTTAAGTAAGTTGATATAATGGTGTTTTGTATATGGTAATTATTCTGTCATTGTGCGATACAAGTGAAATGTGGTCATGTGCTAATAGTCTGAGCTTCTGTGCTACGTATTTAGGTCTAAAATTAAGGATAATAGCGAGGTGCCGCCTCAGCCAACGGCTTCGGCGAAATGTTATGATGACGTCAAAAACAGTGTTACAAAAAGCTTCAGATCGAAATAACAAATTACTTTGAATAGTACTCGGAATGGGGCATTAAAATTAATTGTTTATCTAAACATGAATTAATTTTTTGAAGGATATTATTTTGCAATTTTGAGCTCAGTTACCGAGCCTGAGTAGCCGAAACACAGTAACACTAGTATTCAGTTTATGGAAGTAAATAATTGTATTGCCGAATCGTTGTACTGCTACAGCAGTTCGAAATTTCTGTGTTACTTTAATGATTACTCTATCGCTCACAGAAGCTGCTCCCACTGTTATATGCGCTTCCATTTCATATCAGCATGCCCTGTTGCACACAAGCCGTAAATATTGACGAAACAGCATGCTTTGTTTTAATTTGTAGACACTAGGCACAGCAAAATTAGTCATAAAGGAAGTATGAAGACGTTTTTATCAGGAACGTCCTTTATCGCAACTAGCCTTCAAATACTTTGCCAATAATTATTACAAAGTACCTGGAAAATATATACATATTTGTACCACAACCACTGTATCGCTGGAAAGTATCGATTATATAAGCTAAAAGTGAAAAGTGAGCTTAAGCCAATGGTTGTCAGAGTTAAGGCCAGGTTGTAATCATGCTTTTTTCGTTCGAGGCATTTCGAATGTATATGAACTAACTCTGTAACTATCCTGAACTGTAGGATTGAGTTCTCGCCAACGATGTGGGTTTACGTTTAATACGGAGCAAACGCTCTAAAGTTACGTTGATTGAGCTATAGTTGCATAGTTATTTTATTAAAAGTATTTATAGGCTAAACAACGAACGGTTAATGGTGATGCTACACTAAATGACAGTGGCGAACAACAACAAGAAGCGGAGGTTGCGTCGCCTACTCCGCATAGTCGAAGCTCAACGTCAATCGAAGCACGCGGAGCGTCTGGTGCCGGTACAAACGCGGTTTTGTACAAAGTGCGTGCGACGCATCCGTACAACAAAGAGGATACAGACGAGCTGTCTTTCGAAGCCGGGGAAGTGATTAAAGTGGTTAGCTACGATGATCCGGAAGATCAGGTAATATGTGCTACTCTCCACTTACTATCAGTACGCGGAAACGGTTAGCTTATATTATATTTCTTTAAGAAAGAATGAATTTGTTGATCCAAAGCACAAATCATTCCGAAACTACGCAGCTGGTACTTTCCTTCGCTGAAAACTATATCGTTCTGTATGAGCGGGATGCCTCTTCTGGCTCGGAAAGAGGGTGTGCTGAGCTGAGTTTTGCTGGAATAGGATGGAGTGTGTTAAATCTAAAATCTTAAATTGAATGAAAAATTTATTCAACCGGACATTAAAACCAAAAATTGACAAAATAGTAAGTTTTTGTTGTAGGCTTGTATGTGTGTATAACCGAAGAGGGAAAGGCAAACGAATATAATAAAGGACCAATGTAATGGCAATAGGTAGTGTGGGAATAGATTTAGTTAACTCGGAAATAGCACTCAGGCTTTAGATAACGCTCGTTATTACGTTACCAATTACACAACAGCAGAATACAAATATAATAAATGTATTAGTATATATGAATGACTGAAGTAAGAAGAGGGATCTCAAAATCCAATGCCTGTCCGTAGAAATATGGATATATAATATATGTAACACACAAACATTAAATACTCACAAGCACCAGTAAATTTTCTCTCGCAAAGACGTATACGTATACTAGTATTGATTGAGCTAAAAAGAGGGGTCGTATGATACAAGTCCTAACCTTAGATTGAATACACGTATACGCAATATCAGAGCACTAGTGTGCTCTCGCTACAAAACTGAAGACTGAGGTACGCAAAGACTATGCTCATAACTGGAGCGCATGTGTGCTCTCAATAAATTTTCAAGACGAAGCATGCAACTGGAGCACCAGTGTGGTCTCAACGGAAAGGAACAGAAGCGCCGACGTTCTTTCAAGCGTATTTCAACAGAGCATCCATGTGGTCTCAACATATCGTGCAACAGGAGCTCTAATGCTCTCTCAAAAAGAACTCAAACCCGAAGCACCAATGTGGCTTCAGAGTAATTGAAGCACCAGTGATATCAGGATAATTAAAGCACCAATGTGTTTTGTCCAGAATATGCAACTCAGCAACAACGCTGCATAGGAGCACTGATGTGCTCGTAAAATGTTTAACTTACAACGGAGATTGCTTGGTGGTAAAATAAAATGAACACTTACCAGTAGATCGACACTTTGGGACTGAGGCACTGATGAGTGTCTGACTTGATCTTTTATACCTATCAAGCATACCAAGGAAGGTCTCTATTGCAGCACACAGTTCTTAGAATTCGCAAAATCATGCCATGCTTCAATCAGAAGTGACTTGCTATTAAGTTATTTTCAGAGGAATGTCGGAAACTTAACAATGTTTTTTCTTATTCACAGCTTTTTATATGCGTGCACAATGTATTATTATGTATGTATAAACTTATGAAATCTCTAAACAACTAAATTGTTAAACCCAGCTCGACATTTTATTAAGGAATTTCAAACAACAAAACCTCCACGCAGGGTATTTTAAGATTTTGGCATTTCTTATAGGGTCAAAGTGCTTATTAAAACAGTTTAACGAGATATGATTCGGAAATTTGTACAATTATTTTGCGTTTTACGAACCAAAAACAGATTGTTGTAATTTTAAATAAAATTTAAGTAGCAACCCGTTTGAATTGTTATTTTTTGATTAAAAATAAATATTAGAAACACGCTAAGAGAAAAATCGTCAATAACCCATAAATTACAAACATATACACATAGATAATTATATACGTATACACAAATACAAACACATGGACAGCACTAATATAAACATACACATATACATTGACGCATGGGCATATGTTGGGCTACATGCATACGTATGTATGTACGTACCTATGGAGCAACGGGAGACTACGTCAATCGCAGGGATGGTTATAAGAAAAATAACCCAGATCTGTACCGGAAGACGTGTAAGACCAGCCGGTCTGTGATCATTACCACGACGACATACTTTCAATGTGCCTGATGTATGAAGCTGTTTCGAGCAATACGCCTTTATTTTTTTAATTTAGTTACTTCTACGATACACATGACAATGCTATATAAGTTTTGATTGTTACTTTTTGCATCAGACTTGTCGGAGCCTAACGCCATGACCTGAAAATTTTTGGTTCGTGCTGCAAGTTAGAAAATTTGCGGTCACTTCTAGCGGGGATTTTTCGTCTAATCATATAGGTCTTGCTATTCATTGGTAAGCTAAAAACATAATAAGGTAGGAGGCTGTACCATTCGAAATTTATAAAATTGAAATTTTCAAGACAATTTAAATTTTAACAAAACAAATTTACGTTGTAGGGCCCTACTATATAGTTGCCTGATTTAGTGCTTTCTGCATAAGCACAATTCCATTGATCGCAGCCAGGTACCCGGCTCAAATACAAAAATGTATGGCTCCATTTAATCAACGTGCAACTTGTCAATATTTCACAATTTCGTTGTCAAAATTTAGCATTTATGCCCGCATGTAGCACCTCACAGGGGTAAAGATCCACCTAATGAACCTTATTAAAGCTTCTAAAACAAACGAAACCATTGTGTCTAACCGGTAAATTAACCCTATACGTCCATAATTCATCCATTATAAACAAATAAGAGCCTCGTAAATACATTTCAGTTTACCTTATTAATAAGTCCAGATTCCGAATCCAGGAAAATTGAAGTTCTTTTAGCCATTGAGAAGAAGATACAACTAACATTTTCTTATGGCAAGGAAATTTTAGTATCAAGAGGTATTGGTTTTCACGCAATAGACATTAAAGTCCAGTAAACGTAGAAAATTTTTCAGACCTCCTTGTGGCAAGGTAGGAATAATTTGTAAACCCCGAAGATTTCGCACAAATAAGTAATGGCTAGTTTTACCTATTGGATAAACCGGGCGATGTTTAACCTGGTCACGATTTGTAAGTAAATATAGTTAACACATAAGTATAATAATACTTCGAAAGTGATCGACAGTTCTAGTCCAAAATTTCAATCTGCGATTCAATGATAGTTGCAATTTTGCTAAAGCTACTGTTTATGCTTTTATTCATCGAAATATCATAACACTGCGTTTTCGCTATAAATTAGCCACTAAATGGAAGTTTTGTACCTGTATACTTACGACTATGCCACGGTACACTGTAGTCAGAAGGACATGCCATACAACGTAAACGAGTGTGTGTCAGGCACCAAGTCCTATACACTGTGGTATCGTCGACACCTTGTTTTTTAAACAGTTTTTAAAGTAGGAAAGTTATTACTGCAAACTTTCAAATTATATATGTATGTTTATGGAATCCCATACACCCTATCTTTCATAGTGTTGCGTGAGGATGTCTGAAAAGAACTTGTGCTACTTTGCATTGTTATAACGCAAAAATAATCTTTCCTAACACGTCCTAACTGGATGGAATTTAAGTGTGTCTCGTAATGTGCACTGTTCACCATATCCGTGGCGGGTATACGCATCCTTTCGTGGACAAACCTTCTACATGCGTGGCCAGTTACAACATAAGCGTTCCATAATTTTGGAGTAGCCTTCAACTAAAATCATTTTTGATTGGTATTTTAACAGCCATTCGGGATTCAGGTATGAGTTTGTCCTGCTATAACACTCAGCTATTGTAAACTACTGAAGTAGAAACAAACCTTAAGACGAAATTTAACCACAATAACCAGAAGCGGATGCTAACAATAAGCAAAGTAATTTTATATTAGAACTTTGGAATACCGTTTCTGACGCAAGTATAGCACCATATCTTATGTTTGTGCGTTATGAGAGAATCGAAAAATCTTCGTTTGTAATCATTCTTTCAGTAGCACTGCTGACAACAAGATTTAGAAAGGAAAACGACACACTTAGTATTAAAACTAGTAGTTACTAAATGAAAAAAGATCTTTATAGTAATGTTGCTTATCCCGAAACCAATAACAATAATGATATAATAATATAAGCCAAAATAGGACAATAATATAAGCCAAACAGAAGAAATTAACTAATACAATACATGTGCAAAAAGTATCAGGAAACGGCACAGTAAGTGCTCGTGTTACAGCTACGCATGCAATATTTCAGCGCGGCTCGATGTAGACAAAATAACCTGGCATAATATTATTTGGGCCATATTCGAGGCTGAAACTTTTAAATTCCTAGTTCGTTCCCGATATACTAGTAACTCTATCGAGATTGCAGAACGTATTGAAGCATAGGTACACCTGCGCCTTTTGCGTGCACAGCCAATCAGCTTTCGATAGCATACGTCGATATGCTATATCTGGATATCACACAATACCACACAAGTTAGAACGATACAAACACCGGCAATAAGTTGCCCATGCATCAAAACCCCCAAGTGCAAGCTGTCAGCCTCCCAGGACGTAATAGTAAAATTAGGAATTTTGGATCGATGAACCATGGCGGCGCCATACCCCGTACCCAAAGAACCATGGATCGCAGAGCAAAATCAACACCAACAATGAGTTTGCCATGCCCAAAAACCCAAGCAATATTTTTCAACCGCCCAATACGTGAGAACAAATTTTCGAATTTTGGGTCGAGGAACCACGGGGATGCCATGCCTCAAACCCCATGAACCGGTGTCGTAATCGAAAAGCAAAAAAGAGGCCTACACATTCGTCATTTTACTATGAAATAAACTCAACCAGAGATAATAATTAAAAAGTTAAGATAAAAATAATTTTACTTCCGTCAAGGTACTAAAATGAGGCAAAACCCTTTATTGTGCTCTCTGGCCCCGAACCTTGGGCGCGTCATACTTCCGTACGTATGCAACAATGGGTCACAGACCGGAAATGAGTTTCCCATGCCCGAAAACCACCAATTGAAATTTCAGCCGCCCAGGACATCAGAACAAATTTTCCAATTTATTTTGGGTCGGGTAACCATAGGGGCACCATGCCTCAAACCCCATAACTCTAGAACAAGAGCCTTAATCGAAAAACAAAAACGAGGCATCGGCATTTATAATGAAATAAACCCAACCAGAGAAAAAATTCAAAAGTTAAGATGAAAATAATCTTGCTTCCGTCAAAGGTACTAAAATGAGGTAAAAAACCTTTATTTTGACCAGTGACCCCGAACCTTGGGGACGCCATACCCCGGACTCACGGAACCATAGGCCACAGAGCAAAACCAATACCAGCATTGAGTTTCCCATGCCCGAAAACCACCAAGTGCAACTTTTCAGCTGCCCAAGACGTTAGAACAAATTTTCGAATTTTGGGTCGGAAACATTGCGGCACCATACATCAAACCCCATAACTCTAGAACCGGAGCCTTAATCGAAAAACAAAATAAAAGAGGCTTCTGCATTTATCATTTTACTATAAAATAAAACCAACCAGAGATAAAAATTAGAAAGTTAAGATAAAAATAAGCTTGCTTCCGTGAAGGTTACTATAATGAGGTGAAAAACCATCATTTTGACCTCAGACCGGAACCATGGGGCGTCAAACCGCTGCACCTACGGAACCGTGGGTAACAGCGCAAAACCGGCACCAGCAATGAGTTTCCGATGCCCGAAAACCTCCAGGTAAAACTTTTGAGCCGCCCAAGACGTCAGAAAAAATTTTCAAATTTTGAATAGAGGAACCGTTCTTGTGCCATACCCCCGTACTCCAAGCCCCATAAATCCAGATCCGGAGCCTTACTCGAAAAACAAAAAAGGGACATCAGTACTAATCATTTATTATGAAGTAAAGCCATCCAGAGAAAAAAATTCGAAAGTTAAGATAAAAATAACCTTATTTCTATGAAGGGTACTACATTGGGGTAAAATGGGGCCAAAAACCCACATTTTGACAACTGACTCCTTAACCAGACCCCAAATCAAAAAACACGGTAAATAGACTATGCCGGTTCGAATGAGCCCAGGATCATGAAAATCGGTTAAGGCATTCCCGAGTTATGGCCGATCACACACACAGACGGAATTTAAAAGATTTAACCAGGTAACACACAATCTCCACTACGTTTCACTACGTTCTGATTAGATGATTTTTCAAAAATAACATTAAAACACCTGCTTAACTCCTACACATATTATCTGACTTGATGTGCATGCGCGGAACACATTCTATGACTGCTCTCTGTTATACAATCTTGCTTTGTAGAAACGGTCAGCGGACTAAAATTTTCGTTTTGTGAGAAACATCGTAAAACTTTGCAAAAACAACTTTTTTATTTTCATAAAGGCGTTGACAGGTCAAAGAATAATACATACCGAGATTAAAAACAATTTCTTATAGAATTTTAGACAAAATGATGTTAATTTTGTGTTAATTCAAGACCTTACAGGAGGATCAAAAATTTTGACGAGAGCATTGAAGAGAACTAAAAATTTCAGAAAAATGCCATGCGGGTGCAAATTCTTTGGACAAGGCAACACCTGTATGTTTAGTTGTGTTTGACGTAGCATAAATGCTTATATATACCTAATCAAAAATCTGTTGAATGGCAACAATGCAGAAAATAATAATTATCGACAAAAACAAGCGGAGGTTAAATTATATGTTTTATCAAAATTAAAACCCCTGTAACAACTCGGTACCTGGAGACTTTGAGCTGCCCCTCACCAATTCCAACCTAGACACCTGAGGGATTTTCTACAATGCGTATTTAAGCATAACATATTTTCATCTTACTCAAGTTTCAGAAAGAGACGCAATAAAAGCAGCGGCGTTATGTTGTGTTAGGACAGTTATTTTTATATATAGTCTTTAAATACCTGGCGTTCCCCTTCTTGGAGAGGCCACTTATAATTATTGTCACTATTTGCAGGACGAGGGCTGGCTAATGGGAATCAAAGAATCAACCGGCGAAAAAGGTGTGTTCCCAGCGAATTTCACCAAACGAATGAACTGATAAATATATACTATCTGGGCACGGGAAGCTGTCTCAACGTGACAGAGGAAGAGATAACTTTTACGTAGGCGATTACTTGTTATACGGCGAACAATATCGGTCAGTTAAAAATGTGTAAGCGTAAATTGTTATTGTTGCTGATTAGTGTTCATACATGCCAACATTTCCTGTTGACAGCAGTTTACTGCAAAAGAATATTTTCCGAGCATTTGGGTTACAGAGCTGTCATAATGTCTGACGGCACAAACATTATGATAGCAATTTTTCGTCAATATTATTACTATTATAGTCTATGTATAACTGATATACCGTCCGCCTGATTTATAACTACGAGCAGAAATGAAACCAGATTGTTCGCGAAACAATAATTCTTGATTAGCGATTGAATAATTGCTAATTTTCGCGTACAATTTGGGAACGGTTCGTGAGATATTTTTTGTTTGTATTTCTATCCGTAACTGTAATAATTATTTATTTGTCATTCTATGTAACTGCGCTATCGAAATGAATATAGTTTATATTCGGAGTCTTTAATATTGCTCTACTGAACGCGAGAACGATCAGCACTCATTTTCTGGGTGACCAAAAAGTAATAGATGTGAATCTGTGAACCACGGGCAATATGCTCCATTTCGGTCGTTATGGATTATATTATATGCACGGATTATTCAGAACATAAAAATGCTGTTATTCGACTTAGTTGTGATTTTTAATTCCCCGCAATGAGTATTTCTGAGCATGGTTTAGGCATGACATAAACGGCGAAAGTGGTTAAGTTATTTAGGTCTGGTTTGTATAAAACGAAAAACATTATGGGTCCGCGTTGGTGTATTGCAACATTCTTCTCGACGTCAGACGTCCCGTGATAAATTACTTGGGTGATCGTTTGTCTCAGAGAAAAGTGCTTGGCAGTCGTAATTTTTTGCTTAGCTTTCCTGCGCATGCACCCAGGAACAAATTTTGAAGCCAGTGAACCAGGCTCAGATAAAAAACGTATTAAAGCCTTTTGGGGTAACATGTTTAAAAAATACTAGTTAGTCGAACGTTACTCTGCACATTTTGGAACGGGGGGGGGGGGGGCAAAGCGCAGAGCGCACAGATCCAGATTGATTTCTGGGGAGCGGCACATGTCCCCGTTGTCGTGTGTCTGTTCTTGAATGACATGAATTTTACAATTATAAAAATATAATACACACTACTATATAATTTTTTTGCAATTCATTGCAATAATATAGATCTATTACGTAATTTAACACAGCTTGGATCAAACTAACCAAGCTGAGTTCTTTTTGATTTTCAGTCCTGCTCACTAGGCTAATTATTCTATGTAATTTTGTTATGAATTAAATTTTCAACAGGCTAATGCACTTCTCGTCGTATCTAACAGTGTCCTGGCTAATGTTCGGACTAACAGCACGAAAGCTCAAAATTACATTAAGCTAGCTGTTCTTAAAAATACTTCAAATTTTGATTCTCGTCCCAGTTTATGGCGGCGTTGTAGCTGTGATTAGCAGTCGTTCCAACATTTTGCAGCTTTGTAATATGATAAACATTGGATATCTTATAATAAGTACATATATCAGTATGTTTCCAGCAGTGTTGTTGACTTTTTCGATTGTGTATTTTTACGTTTCGTTTTTAAGTTGTAAAATTACATTATAAATAGTAAATATAAATACAATGAATGTAATGCATTGTTCGTGCAATTTATGTAGTACAACTAGAATAATTTATCGACTAATAATAAAACATCGAATAATAATAAATTGAACTGTTTAGCGGTTTTTATTTGTTGGGCGCACGCGTTCGATATAATATAAAATTAAATAAAAAAGAATAAGAATGTTATCTGTTCGTAGATATTTTTAAAAATATATTTTAGACTTAGACAACGGAGGCTTAGAAATAATTTGTGGGACACAACGAGACTTATGGGGGATTCGCTACGGATATAAATTAAAATTTAAACTCAGCAAATTGATTGCGTTGTAAATAGCATCAACACTTCTCGTTGGATTAGGTCGTTTTAATACTGCCAGTTCAGTTACACTCTGAATTTTTGCTGAAAACCCGAACTACTTTCGCTCTATTTCGATCCTTTTTTCTTCAAACCAGAATCGATCTTTGAAAATAGTTCACGTTTAGTTTTTCGAATTTCGTTTAAACTTATATCGTTCGATTTTATGTGCAGTTAATTCTGATTATAACTGTATTGTTCAATTTAATCGTATGTATATTAACGTCAGGTGAACGTTTATGACCGTTGTTCAACGCATTCAGAGAGCTGTGGTGTATTTGACATGAACTTCTGTAACCCGATATGCATATGTAACAATTTAGGACTTGTTCAGAAATGTATTAAGCTGGAGCATTCGAACTTGGATATGGTATATGTGGCAGGATAAACAGATTCGAGTATTTGCTATGAACGCGTACCCCAAGAGCTGCGTATTCCAGCAGTAAATGTCTTAGTAGAAATATCACTGGAGTCTCCAGACTTGGTTTGAAATTTATATTTTATGATGTTAAGTCCCCTGTAACTTTTGGCATAAGCTTGGTGTGCCTACTCCGGGCAAAAAATTTGTTATTCAATTGTGATTCCAGGTTAAGCTAAGACTTAGACGTAGGCTAAAGCCTTGGGATTAGAGGGCATAAATTTATGCGATCACCCTAATGGCAAAACTTTACTTGATAAGAGGGGAAACTTGCCATGATCCCATATCATTGGCGCGAATCCGTCTTTAAAATTGCTGTGCCAATGAAATTTGGGTGCAACAGCTACTTTGATACTTAAGTTGTATAGATGTGAATTTTTTGTGAAAATATTGTTGGATGGCCAAAGTCCCCTGCCACCGCCACACCAGGGATTGCACATATGTCCCACATAACTTTATCTTATTAAATTTTTGTGTAAAACTTGTTTTTATCTCAATTCTATGTTTTACGATTTTATATCGATTTTATTTCTTCGTATCAAGTACTGAAACGTGTCTTGCTGTTTCTACTTTGCTTTTGCTTTCATGTGCTGTATTTTATTCCAAACAATATAATAACTCTAATTATTCACACTTGTTTAATTTACAAGGCCCGAAATATGATTATGAAATGTTTATTATACAGTAAACATGTCGGTTTTACAGTCGTTGTAATTAACCGATGGTGTTAACCTTTGGTGCTAAAATAATAATAAACGCAACTGGTGGCGGAAGTGACGGGCAATTTTCCAGCAGAGCTCATGTTGCTCAATTTCATATCTCGCGGAAGTATTAGTTTCTCGGGATAGTTTTGAGCGTTCACTGCGATAGCGTTTAGTGCCTGGCGAACATACCCGTTGCTACGGGGGGGCAAGGGGGGGCTGAGCTCCCCCTGCTTCGGGGACCGCCGAATATTTCTTGCGACCGAGAACGACAGATTAGGGTGTAAAAATAGAATTTGAAAATAGCCAAGAAATCATAAGTCCCACAAAAACTGGATTTACCCTATGTATTACATTATCTTCTTCTGTATTACACCGTGTTTTTACTTTGATTATATTACATCTATTTCAGAGAAGCATACGAAAAGTTAGCGCTAAACTAGCCTATCATATAAACTATTTACCCATTTTATGCGAAAATTTCGGTTACATTTCGGCTATTTGTTTCTTTATGGATAAGTTTGTCATCCGTAACTCTACGGCTTCGGCTAGTGCCACACACGGCAGCAGTAAATGACTGACACTGTTTGACAAGCTGAATCCCGTCGGCGGTGGCATCGTATTCACCAGAAACACCAGGCAACGATGATGAAAAACACCAGTCACCATCCCCAGCCCGATAGGGGCTACTCATGCTTCTTCCAGAGCGCGCCCTATTGCACTGCCAGATGACATTTCCGGGCATAACCAAAAACAGCCAAAATTGACTCAGTATCCGAAAAATCATCGCAACCGCTCATTTCAGCCGCAGTGGTTCAATAAATATAATTGGTTGGAATACTCAGTCGAGCGTGACGCTGCATTTTGCTATGCTTGCCGGCGTTTTGGCGCCAGGGTTTCGACTGAGAAAGAGGTCGTATTCCCCACCGAGGGGTATCGAAATTGGAAAAATGCTGTTGGTGACAAAGACAATGGATTTAATAAGCACGGATCGTCAGCAAAATTCTAGCAACAAACGAGCTATCTTTTCGCGGCGACGAAACCTGTTCGGGATTTTTTCGCAGCCTGTTTGAATTCACTTTACAAAGGGACGAAAACCTGGCGATAGCTTACAAAGGTATCCCTGCAAACGCCAACTACTTGTCTCCTGAGATCCAAAATGAAGTGATCGCTGCTCTTGCTGACATGGCTACAGGATCAGTAGCCATCGACTGCATGCAGTCCGATATTTCCAGATTTTCCATTTTGGTTGATGGTACGAAGGACAAAAACGGTGTTGAAAATCTGTCTATTGCTGTACGATACGTTAAATCGGGAAATGCTTTTGAATCCCTTGTTGCAATGCCATCTTCTGAGAAGTTCGACGCTAACAGTGTCACAGATGTCGTGTTTCGAACTTTGGAAAACGCCAATCGACACAAGCA
This sequence comes from Trileptium ribeirensis, assembly GCA_030248225.1. Classification (NCBI taxonomy): domain Eukaryota; kingdom Metazoa; phylum Nematoda; class Enoplea; order Enoplida; family Thoracostomopsidae; genus Trileptium; species Trileptium ribeirensis. Next base: position 4,476 of record JASANE010022714.1, on the reverse strand, counting down.
AAGTCATTTCCCAGTGTTATGATTTTGCAAGTGTCATGAGCGGATGCGACGGTGGCATACAGCGCATGGTGCAGCAAAGACTCGAGAAAACAGTTCCGTATGTCCATTGTTTCAACCATCGACTGCACCTGGTCGTCGTTGACTTGGTGTCATGCATTCCTGAACTCGGTCAATTTTTTGAGCAGTGCCGTCTCATACAATTTCTTCAAAAAACCAAAGGTTTCAGCCAAATACGAGGGGTCGAAATTAAAGCCTCTGCTGCCTACTCGTTGGACCGGTCATTACGATGCAACTGAAAAAATTCTGCATAATTGCGAGGCGGTAACAGATACGCTAACTGACATTCAAGCTTCTGCTGATTTCGATGGGGAAACCGTTGCCCAAGTTGGTTGATTAAAGTCTCTCCTTGGCAGCAAGAAGTTCATTGTACCTGCCATCATCATGAGAAAGATTCTTGGAATTCTTGCGCCGATCGACAAACAGCTTCAATCCAGAAGCTCTGATTTGCAGTTGGCTATTCAGCTAATCTCAACTACGACATCAAGCATTCAAAACGTCAGGACTGATCAAGGTTTTCGAGAAGTCTTGAACGAGGTTAATAGCGTCAGCTCATTGGTCGACGAGCCGATCCTCGCGTTCGTCGTGCAGCACCACCACCCAAACGCTTGAGGGATAGCTTGGTCTTGTCCTCTACCGCGAGATATCGGGCTACAACTGACGACGACTGGAAGCAGCTTTACTATCGGGCCATCGATGTGGTACTTGGGGAGCTGCAACACCGCTTCGACAAATCCTCGTGGCTCTACAGGTCCATCGTCGCCGCTGACCCTAGCTCCGAAAAGTTCTTGGACCGCGAAACACTTATTCCGCTGCAACAGCTAGACTTGCAGATTCCATCTAAGGAGGAGCTAACGGTAGCAAAGCGGTTCTTTCATGAACAAGAAAGTTTGTCGACACCAACCGCTGACGCCGCTCCCAAGTTGTTCAACCATCATCGATTGGCTTTCCGGGACACATACAACGTGCTAGCTGCGGTTGCCACATTACCTTGTTCCACGTCGGTCTGCGAATCGTCGTTTTCAACGTTGACCCGTATAAACAGACCGAATCGCCATGAATCAGAAGCGTCAATCTCAATTGGTCATTCTTTCGTTTGAAAAAGAACCTCGAATAACCTGAACTAAGATGACTTTGTGAAGGCCTTTGCTTGAAAACACAAGCGATTGCAGCTTTTTAGTCTCTTGAATAAATCATGATATTTTAACTTTCAGTCTCTGTTGGTAACATTATCTTTGTTAATTTAGTTATTTGTTATGTTCCACAGTATCTTATTTGGTTGCGTGAAAATGGGAAATATTTTGCTAAAACACTGTTGTCGCGGTTGTAGTCACGGAATTCACGAAATGTTCCTAGTTCGGACTAATCCAAAACAGTCTACTATTTCACAGATGTCGCGCGTCCCCCTAAATATGCAGCGAGCCCCCCCCCCCCTGTGCTGCGCAAGTCTAGCTGCGGGCCTGCTGGCGAAGTCGGCCATTTATTTCGGCCAACAACATACTGAATGATACAAAGAATCGGGTTGGATGGAGTACTCAAATTTGAAACAACCGTGGCTGTTGTCTTATGTAAATTATAGTTATAGACACTATTACTCATTAATAACCATTGTATAATTATTGTATGTGTGTAAACCGATTTCATTGGTTGTGATCATGCTAGATCATTTGTGCGATGTGGTTCGCCAAACCATCCAAAGTGTGATTCTTATAAAAATAGCAGTGAGTAAGAAGAATTTTGTTTCTTGCGAAAATAGTATTCCGGTAGTTCCTATAGTCGTTTTAGTGTACGGCAAAAACCATGCTGAAATCGAAATTCCGGCCTAAATTTTAATTTTTCCACATATATTTACTCTAATCGCGATCTAAAAAATAACGTTTTCATACACAGGAACCAAATCCCCAATCGCACAAAATAAAATTTTAACCCAACTAAATGCCCCGTAAAAACGTAGGACACATACTTTCGTTGGATTTTTCATATTAACCGTGCAGAAAATGTTCATGGTCATTTTATGTTAACAAAAATGAACAGTGTAGGTTCGATCCGGATGCGGCACGATTGATCAAATAGTGAAGTTCCGCATAGTACTTCAAATACGGCATGAGTTCCGCCAACCGGTCGCGGTAGCATTTGTTGACTTCAAAGCAGCATTTGGCTCAGTCCACAGAGCACCGCTCTAGAAGATAATGGACGCCGACGACGTGTCGGAAAAGCTGGTGTAAATGATCATGGTACTCTTCGAACCATCGTACTGTGCAGTCCGAGTACACGAATAAAGTCTCCAATCCGTTTGACGTCAAAGCTGGCTTATGACAAGGGTCCGTATTGTCCCAAACGCTATTTAACTTCGTCGTTGACTGGGTCATGTGACATGCACTAATTGATACAGACAGAGTAGTCGTCAACGAAAGCGGGGAACAGCCGCAGCATACGCCAACGATATCGCAATAGTAGCCGAATCGACAACCGGACTACAGTTTGTGCTATCTAGAATCAGCGCAGCCAGTGAACGAATAGGCCTCCTAGTGAGCGACACTAAAACCAAGATCATGTTGCTCTACGCCCAAAGTACCCGCAGTGTATATACTCCGGAAACAATGCAAAGGAGATCGTGTGCGACTGCTGCTATTTAGGAAGCCAAATTACTGGTACAGGTTCTTCCGGAACCGAAATTGCTGTGAGAATGGCAAAAGCCAGCTCCGCCTTTGTAGCCTAACACGACTGTCGCTAATACCAACTGTGCCGCTTAAGTCAAGGCGCACAATATACACCAGCTGAACGTTTTCGAGAATTTTTGCGGTCGTCGCATTTTTGGAGGACACTTTTCGATCGCATAGAGAACGAAGAGCCAGGACCGATAGCCGCGGCGGCTACTAAATGGCGAACGATCGTCTAGTATGGTTACGCCATAGTGGCCGAGTACTCACGACATGGAAACGACAAATCGTAGCAGATGCAAAACTGCTCCTTCACGGAACACCTTATCGAATCTGGCGAAATGTTTCCGTTGGTGTCATGTCCCGGGCGGCAACAAACAGGGACGAGCGGTGAGCACCACAGGTTCAGGTAAAATATATGTACACATATACATAATGTTCCAATATGTATGTAACTCCAGGCATCATAAAGGTATGACCGTTATGTGACATTGCATAGTTGCAATGGCGAAAACTGCTACCATACTGGACGGTGTAAATTTTTGCATAAGATTTAACAGCATTTATTCCTTAAATTATCAGTAATCAGGGCTTATGTTACGTTTAGTGCAATATTTCAATATATACACTGAGTTACCAACACGAGTGATTCATTTATGTATTGTACTTATATAAATTTTTCCATTTAAATGTTTTATATCAGTTTAACAGTCTTTGTTTCTTTGCATTAATATGAGTTAATATATTTCAGTAAAATTACATTAGTTCTTACAATATCTCATAGCGTGTCTCTATGCCGACATTGTGTGTAAAATTGTGTAAGATTCCAACTATGGTTTTCACACTTATCGGCTGTTATTAGGTATAGCATTGCAACGGTAAAGTGACACTCGCATCAATCAATGTATTGCTGTAAATTCGTGAAACTATCAAAACTACGCTACGCTTTGAAAACAATAACAAGCTCATAATGACTCTGTTTAGATTATAGTATGCTATGAAAGTCCAGCTGTAGCTACCTTACGCTTTTGTATGACATTTGACGCAAAGTTTGTTTATAAATCACAGGGCCCAAGTGAACTTCCGGGGCTTCCCGTTTTCCTGCGGGAAATTTTATTTTATTTGCATGTGTGTCTTATATAATTGACACACTGAATTGTATTTATTTTTTGTTTGGTTACTTGATTTCTGTGAAGACTGAGTAAACTTGCTCTTTTTCGCATTTTCTACTTTTAACGGCCGGGAAAACGGGCAATTGGGAAATCGGGAACACCGGAAAAAGGGAAATCGGGAAACGGAGAAATTGTATCAGGAAATTAGGAAGTCGGGTAACGGAGAAATTGTATCGGGAAATTGGGAAACGGGGAATCGGGAAACCAGAAATTGGGAAATGGCGACATTGGGAAAACTGAAAATTGCGAAATCGGGAAACGGAGAAATTGTATCAGGAAATTGGGGAACGGAGAAATTGTATCGGGAAATTGGGAAAACGGGAAATTGGAAAACAGAGATATTGTATTGGGAAACGGAGAAATTATATCGGGAAATTGGGAAATCCGGAAAACAGAAATTGGGAAACGGAGAAATTGTATCGGGAAATTGGGAAACGGAGAAATTATATTGGGAAATTGAAAAAACGAAAAATTGGGAAATCGGAAAAACGGGAACTCAGGAAATTGAAAAACTGGGAGATGGAGAAAACAAAAATTGGTAAACGAAGAAATTGTATCGGGAAATTGGGAAACGGAGAAATTGTATC